>CM060264.1:16631527-16649393 GCA_030684275.1 Acipenser oxyrinchus oxyrinchus
TTTTGTTACAACCGTTTATTTTTCTGTTTGATTATTAAGCGCTGGCGCGATCACGCTCCAGCTTCACCAAAACCCCAAGTCTCTGTCTGTACTGTGTTTCCTGGCTCTGCCGTGACGTCACGGCGCGATCACGCGCTCAGCTTCAAAACCCCAAGTCTCTGTCTGTACTGTGTTTCCTGGCTCTGCCGTGGCGTCACCGCTCAGTCGTCTTTGTCACACGTGGTGTCAGAACCGGGAGCTACAGCGCCCAGGACTCAGGCCAGAGCAGGAACCGCAATTTGGGGTTTAAAAAAAAAAAACCCAACAACAACAACAACAACAACAAAAAAAAAAAAAATGGAAGGCTGGAACTGGAGAGATGGCTGCCAGGATCTGGAGGTCCTCCTCGGTGGTCTAGAGGACCAAGGCTGGTGCCTTGCCTGTGGGGAGTTCGGGCACCCAGTGGTGCACTGCCCCTACCAAGAGGGAGAGGAGGAACTGGCCCAGGAGAGGAAGGTGAGGAGGAGGCAGAGAAGGGGAAAGGGGAAGAGGAAGGCGGAGTGTCCACCGCCCAAGTCTCCACCAGCAGAGGAAGAATGCCTGCTGGTTTTGCCTCCACAGCCTGAGTGGGAGGAGCCCGAACGTCCTACGCCTGAGTGGGAGGAGCCTGAACGTCCTACGCCTGAGTGGGAGGAGCCTGAACGTCCTACGCCTGAGTGGGAGGAGCCCGAACGTCCTACGCCTGAGTGGGAGGAGCCCGAACGTCCTACGCCTGAATGGGAGGAGTCGGTGCGTCCACAGCCCAAGAGGGAGGAGTCGGTGCGTCCACAGCCCAAGAGGGAGGAGTCGGTGCGTCCACAGCCCAAGAGGGAGGAGTCGGTGCGTCCACGGCCCAAAAAGGGGAAGGTAGAGCGTCCACCGCCTCCTCAGCAGAGGGTGAATGCCTGCTGGTCTCCCCTTCCGAGGCGGAGCCGCACCAGTCCCCTGCAAGAGGGGGAGGGCCGCACCAGTCCCCTGAAACAAGGGTAGACTACACGCTGCTCCCACCTCCGCCGCCAGGAGACTACACGCCGCTCCCACCTCCACCGGCAGGAGCAGAGCAGCAGGAGCTGCCTCTGCCTCCGCCACCTCCACCAGCAGGAGCAGAGCAGCAGGAGCTGCCTCTGCCTCCGCCACCTTCACTGGCAGGAGCAGAGCAGCAGGAGCTGCCTCTGCCTCCGCCACCTTCACTGGCAGGAGCAGAGCAGCAGGAGCTGCCTCTGCCTCGCCACCTCCATCGGCAGGAGCAGAGCAGCAGGAGCTGCCTCTGCCTCAGCCAACCCCACCAGCAGAGGAGGAATGTCTGCTGGTATCACTTCCCCACCAGCAGAGGATGAATGCCTGCTGGTATCACTTCCCCACCAGCAGAGGATGAATGCCTGCTGGTATCACCTACCCCACCAGCAGAGGATGAATGCCTGCTGGTAACACTTCCCCACCAGCAGAGGATGAATGCCTGCTGGTATCACTTCCCCACCAGCAGAGGAGGAATGCCTGCTGGTAACACTTCCCCACCAGCAGAGGAGGAATGCCTGCTGGTATTACTTCCCCACCAGCAGAGGATGAATGCCTGCTGGTAACACTTTCCCCACCAGCAGAGGAGGGATGCCTGCTGGTATCATTTCCCCACCGTCACGAGGAGAGGAGCAGGAGCTGCCTCTCCCTTCACCAGAAGGACCCGGACTAGATGCTGGCGGTCCTCGGCAGCCCTTGCATAGGCTGCTGAGGGAAGCACGGGAAGAACCGCCCGGCTGCAGAGGCCGAGAAGAGGGCCAACACCTGCACCCCAGCTAGTCCTGACTCCCTGCCCCGCCGCCCAAGGATGCCTGCCTCGCTTGCCCAAGGATGCTTGCCTCGCTCGCCCAGGGATGCCTGCCTCGCCGCCCAGGGATGCCTGCCTCGCTTCGCCCAAGGATGCCTGCCTCGCCGCCCAAGGATGCCTGCCTCGCTTCGCCCAAGGATGCCTGCCTCGCTTCGCCCAAGGATGCCTGCCTCGCTTCGCCCAAGGATGCCTGCCTCGCTTGCCCAAGGATGCTTGCCTTGCATCGCCTGGGGTTGCCAGCCGCTCCGCATCGCCTGGGGTTGCCAGCCGCTCCGCACGCCTGGGGTTGCCAGCCGCTCCGCATCGCCTGGGGTTGCCAGCCGCTCCGCATCGCCTGGGGTTGCCAGCCACTCCGCATCGCCAGGGGTTGCCAGCCGCTCCGCATCGCCAGGGGTTGCCAGCCGCTCCGCATCGCCTGGGGTTGCCAGCCGCTCCGCGACGCCTGGGGTTGCCAGCCGCTCCGCATCGCCTGGGGCTGCCTGTCGCTCCGCACGCCTGGGGCTGCCTTTTGCTCCACACAGGGTACAGGGTACGAGGGAGAAGTGGAGCTCCCGCTGCCGCCTCTATGGCCAGGGGCTCCCCTCCCGAAGTTCGCCTCCCGAGGGTCCGCTGCTGCTGCCGCCGCCTCCCGAGGGTCCGCTGCTGCTGCCGCCGCCTCCCGAGGGTCCGCTGCTGCTGCCGTCGCCTACCGAGGTCCACTGCCGTCGCCTGGGGTCGCCGGGGATCCTGCCGCCTGGGGTAGTGGAGGGTCCTGCTTCGCCTGGGGTCGCTACACTATGGCCAGAACCCCATGAAGGGGAGCTGTCGGCCATGAAGAAAGGGGGAGGTCAGGAGACCAGCTCCCCAGCCGCATTTCCGTGGCAGGAAACACGGTGGCCAGAGCCCCACGGAGGGGAGCTAGCGGCCACGAAGGAGGGGAGGTCAGGAGACCAGCTCCCCTCGCAGCAGTTTCGCTGCGGAGGTGGGTGGCCGGCCCCACGGAGGGGAACTGCCGCCCTGAAGAAGGGGGAGGTCAGGAGACCAGCTTCCCCCGCAGCAGTTTCGCTGCGGGGATTGTGTGGTCGGAGCCCCACGGAGGGGAACTGCCTGCCATGAAGAAGGGGGAGGTCAGGAGACCAGCTCCCCAGCTGCACTTTCGCTGCAGGAGATAGTGTGGCTGAAGCCCCGGAAGAGGGAGCTGCCAGCCATGAAGAATTGGGGGTGCCAGACATTTCACCATGGCCACCCCAGAAACAACTTGCTTCCCCTCTTCCGGGACTTTGGGACTGAGGGGAGGTGGCCATTGAGGCCATGTGTGCTTTGCACAAGGGGGGTATATGTGGCAAAGTGCCCCCGTGTGTATTTTGTGTTACGTGTTGTGTGTAAATGTTGGTGTATAGTCATCGGTACACGGATATAAACGGGTCTGTGTTTCACTTGTGATTTAAAATGTAGATTTATATTTAGGCACGGAGGGCACAAATCACTTCACGTGCTAGTTAAAATGTAATGTGTGGTCACGGGAGTGCACTTAATTAATTCACGTGCAGTTGTACCGAGATTCCAATTGAATGATTGACTAGCAATCGAGTCTCGGTACAACTGCATAAAACAGCATGTTTTCACTCACTTTCGGGGTTGGGTGTTCGAGAGTGGAGAACGGGAGAGAGAAGGAGAGAAATATTTACAAACAATTGCTATCGCGTGCTGGTAGGACCAGCACGATACTTGTTTGTTTGTTTACTCACCGTGTTTGTGTGTCTGTCCGTCCACCGTTTGTTTAGTGTTAGTTCGTTTTGTTTATGTCTGTTTATTTTGGCGAAAGTGCCGTGTCCTGTGTTTTTGTTACAACCGTTTATTTTTCTGTTTGATTATTAAACGCTGAGCGCGATCACGTGCTCAGCTTCACCAAAAACCCCAAGTCTCTGTCTGTACTGTGTTTCCTGGCTCTGCCGTGACGTCACCGCTCAGTCGTCTTTGTCACACCAGCAAAAAAGCTTTTCAAATGCCTCGATACAATGGTTAATGTATGTATCTGAAACTGAAAATGTTTTCATTCAACATGCTTTAAACTATGGAGAGCTTAAAATAGGGCCCTTTTTCTTGGACGGGTATGCTGTGATTAATGATAAGCGTACGGCTTTTGAATTTGCAGGGTCCTTTTTTCATGGTTGCCCCCAATGCTATGATTCCGCCGATGTAAACCCCTTAAGCAAAGTATCCTGCGGTACGATGTATCATCACTTTGATGAAAAGATTGAAACATTGCAAAAGTTATTTGGGAGCATGAATGGCACGCCCTGAAAAAACAGCCTCAAGTTCACGATTTTTTGGTTCACGCTGATTTTCCAGAACGTATCAATCCTCATGAGGCTCTGTTTGGGGGTCGTACAAATGCCATTACATTACATTATGTGGCCCAGGAAAGGTTGGAATACTTTGATTTCACTAGCTTGTACCCCTTTGTCAACAAAACAAAAGTGTACCCTGTAGACCATCCTACCATAATTTACCATAATTTTCAGGACTTGAGGCAGTACTTTGGCTTGTTCAAATTAACTGTTCTGCCTCCTAGGGGTCTTTTTTTCCCCGTACTGCCTGCAAGAATCTGAAGTAAGTTAATGTTTACCCTCTGCCGTTCTTGCGCAGAATCACAAAACCAGACAGGGGTATGTAACCAGAGCCTTGACAGGAACATGGTGCAGTGTAGAGGTAGTCAAAGCTCTTGAGAGAGGTTACAAAGTGTCTAAAATACACAAAGTTTGGCATTTCCCCTCTCATTGTACCGACGAGGTGTGTAAAGAGCGTTATATTGTTGAATATTTTCAGAAAGAGGGGGTTCAATTAGATCCTCAAAACATTAATGTTAACCCTGCTAAAAGACAAATCTCCAAATTATGCTTGAATTCGCTCTGGGGGAAATTTGGACAAAAAACTAACCAACTCTCTACAAGCTTGGTTAAAGATCCTGACCAGTTTTTCCATTATCTCTTTTCAAAAAGATATCAGGTTTCTCATTTTTTTTTTGTAAGTGATACGGTGGCACAGGTTCAGTGGCGTTATGCTTCTGAAACCTATACACCCCCAGGTAATGTAAACGTATTCATAACGGCGTTTACAACCGCTTGCACCCGGCTAGAGCTCTATAACCTCATGGATCGTCTGCAGGGTCGCTGTCTGTATCATGATACGGACTCTGTGATCAGGGCCTAAAACGTATGGATACGTCACAAACAGAGGAAAAACATGTCTCAAAGTAAAGGGTATTACCCTAAACTATGAGAATTCCAAATTAATTAACCTCGCTTCATTAAAAGACCTAGTTCAAAACTTTGTGAATCCTGATAGAAACACCCCCGCAGAGCATATCATGATTCGAGGGTCCCAGATTCACCGTAATAAAAAAGAATTTCAATTGGAAAACAAACCACTCCAGAAAACTTTTCAAATAGTCTACAATAAGAGAGTCTTGCTGTCTGATTACACATCTCTTCATTATGGCTACTGAAGATGGCTTTCGATATTAGACTAACCGTACATTTTGCCACTATAATATCTGGGCCCTCCAATTCAGGCAAAAATTATTTTGTGAAGCAGCTTTTAGAAAACTCTCAACAGATCTTTTCCCAAACCCCTGAGAATATCATATGGTGCTATAGCTGTTGGCAGCCATTATACAACGAATTGGCACTTAAATTTAAAAATGTAAAATTTATTGAAGGCATTCCGTCTTCATTAACCGATGATAATTTACTGCCTCCTAACAAAATCAATTTAATCATTATAGATGACTTGATGGAGGCGGCTAGTGAAAATGATGAAATACAGAAAGCTTTTACAAAATACGTTCATCATAGGAATTTATGAGTGCTGTATTTGGTTCAAAATTTGTTTTTTCAAGGAAAAATGAGCCGTACCATAAACTTGAATGCCAATTACATTATTCTGTTTAAAAACCCCAGAGATAAACTTCAAATCAACACGCTAACCCGGCAGGTGTACCCCGGTATCTCCAAGTTTTTCTTAGAAGCATTTGAAGATGCCACAAAAAACCCTATGGTTATCTTTTAATAGACTTAAAAGCCCAAACCCCCGAAGCATACCGTCTAAGAACTGGTTTATTTACTCCTGACTGGCCAGTTGCTTATATCATGAGAAATACCAAGCCAAAACACTTATAAATGACCTGTTATAGCGCTAAAACTTTTTATTTATCTAGACTCTTCAACAACTCACCATGTCGGCTAGAATAAAACGTAACCTCCTTCTCTTAAAGAGCATAGTTCGCGGCTCTGCTCATCAGAGAAGAGCAGTTTTACGAGATGCCTCAGACGATTTAATCAAATCTATTGTTGAAATTGCCTTAAACGCCTTAAAAAGTAACATCTCCTTGACCTCGAGTCAGTTGAACACCCTCAAAAAGCAGCGGCGTGTTATGAAGAGCCTATGTAATAAGAACCATTCAATTAAAAAGAAGAAAAAAACTGAATCAGAGTGGTGGTTTTATTGGTGCTTTAATAAGGATTGCTCTGCCTTTTTTTATCAGGACTCTTAACACCTCAAAGTTAATTTGTAAAAAATGACTCGCTCCCAGAAAATGTTTCTGGTACCACAACATCAACTCGATAGACTTCGACAGCCTGAGCCACCGCACCCCGAACCTATTAAAAAAGCTGTTGAAAGTAGACTTGACTCTGATTCTACTTAGAACCGACATCAGTGACCATGAGAAAGTTAAGCTATACACCAACTCCTTACAGAGATATCTAGCCTTGATTAAACAGAGTGAAAAAGAGCTTAATACCCTGACTTTGATTACACCCCCCCTCTGAGGAAATGGCACAAACTGATGCAGAATCTGAATCTAAGGTTGTGACTGATGTTATGAGTAGCGTTCCATCCAGATCTAAGAAAAATGCTAAATTTATTTTAAACGCAATGTCTCAGAATGCTTTGGTTACCTCATGGAATGATCAAGGGGAATTCATTCTTAGGGGTAAGAACATTAGAGGGTCGCATATGGTTGATTTAATCAGGGCCGCTACTGGGAATACCAATATCCCTGAACATAGGCTACCTGTAGGATGGGTTGAATTCATCAAAGGTTTGGCTGTGATAAATGTCCCTTATTCTACAGTACCTAATTCTCAAACACGACAACTCATAGAAGCTTATAAAAATGACCCTTAGAGACCCCTATGAACAAGAAGCAGAAAAAAAGACAAGTTATGGGAAACTTAAGATGTTACTGTTTTTTATTGAGTTTCACACATCTTTACATTTTGTTGTATATTCATGCAAATGTTGTATAATCAATGTCTGATATATACGGCTGTATAAGTCTTTACACAATAAAAATATTTATTTATTCAACATCTACATTGTCATAAGTTTTTTTGAAGACTAACATTCGTAACATTTTTTAAAATCATGGTGAGTCTTGACACACTGCAAGCATGAAAATATATTTATACAGTTCTGTTTTTTAGGGTTAGACATACAATGTATAAATCGGGACACCATCATATCATTTTTGTTTAAATCAGAGCTGTAGAGAGCCATAACCTTGGGGTAAGTAAGTCCTTTAGCTCGATGATGTAAGAAGAAAACACAGTGATGGCCGCAGGTAGTGGTCATAAGACCTTGTAGAGGTTGATTATTGTACACTGTTTGTTTAGCGTTGTTGTATAAAAAGTTTGAGATAGTTTTAGGAAAATAAGTAAAATCTGGAGGGTTACCGTAAGAATCAAAAAAACTCTCCATGATCCTCTTCTTTTAGATAAATTCCCAGCCAGTGTTCTCCAGGATAATTTTGGGGGTCGGTGTTGACAATAAGCATCGCAGGAAGTTTTTTGATTTTTCCTTAGGTAGTTGATCACTAGCTAGGACCCCATAAAAATACTTTTCAGTCAAGGGGTTGCTGGATAGCAACGCTGTAAGCTGGGTGGTATTCATTTTAAAAAGGATCAAAGTTGTATCAAACTTTTCAGTAATCAAAGAGAACTGCTCTTTGGTGGGAAACCTCAATAACGTTCTCAAAAACAGCATAAACAATCATATTCACAGTCTCTGGCAGAGCATTGGCAAAACGCATTTCAAACGCATATTACCATTTTTTACTAAGGAAAAATGTTCTCCACATTCTTGGTTAGGGGTCAAATCAAAGGCATAGAGTGCATAGCCTCTAATAAAGTCTGACCGATCAATTATCAGCGGTTTGTCTTTGAGATGTCTACCCGTGGCTTGTATTAGACTGTAATATTCCCGGACGGGGTTGTGTCTTGCTGTATAGTCGGGTTGTAAAGGTTTTGAGGGGACTTGTTCACCATCAACGTACATAGCTATAAAGTTCCCGGCAAAGTGTTTAAAGTTAAAAGGGTTTTTAGCGTAGGACCCGCTAAAAGCATCGTTATCTGTTAAACCAATAACCACAAACTTTGGTAACTGCCCCAGAAACAAATTCTCCTGATTACATACCCTGCTCCCTCTAGGAACACTAAAAACTTTCATAGCCACTCTATCAATAGGATATTTGGCATTAGAGGTCATCAAGGCTTGAGCGTGAGCAATTCTTACCTCCGGGGCTATTTTTACTTTTTTAATATAGAGAGAGGCTTCTAAAATTTTACGTTTGTGCGCCTCTGCGGCATCAGACATTAAACAAAACGTGTCACTGGCCGTCACCATTTTAATTTTCAGGTCAATTCCATTTAGCATGAGTTTTTCTTGAAAAAATATATCCGAGTGCAGTGGTCCTAAAAGTTCAACTGTATGGCTCATTCTGGTAAAAGCATGCCGTTTAACTAAACCTTCATTATCCCCTGCACGATCAGTCTCATCTATGTGTCCTGGGGTATCTTTGTAAAACAAGCCGGCCGTGAATTGAGATTCTAGGGTGTCCTTACTAAAGTTTAGCATTGCTTCTATAATGCTACGGTAAGGATAAGTATTACTGCTTTGACTAATTAGGCGGTCTCCTAAAGTTACATCCACTTGTGAAAACATGGTAGCTACGGGGTAATTGATAATACCAGCTATGCTGTCCGCAGCTAAATCGGTGCCATCAGCTTTAGTAATTTTGCATGAAAGTCTTAAAAGAGTATTATTCAAATCAAGATAATCTTCCCCATTCCCCGCTATGTAAAATTCGAGCGGAGCCATGTCAGACAAGGCAGGCAGGGGGGGAATTTCCACATAAAGGTTTTTTTCAATACTTGTTTGGGTATAGGGGATGGTAAGCAGATCCAATTCTGATTTCACACATTCTTGAGACATATGATGTACCAGAGTCATGATTTAAAAGATGTTTCTGTTCTTCTTTTTCCGTGAGTCTTTGGTTTCTTGCTCCTTCTCCGGTTACCGCTACTAAATGACCTGAATGTAGAGAGTTTAGCCTTTTTGTGATGATGATAGCGAGATCCCGGGGATTTGCTACATTTTCTCTTGTAGCCTCTGGACATCACCATCAATCCTTCCCCTGACTGGCTATTGTTGTGGCTAGGATTGTTATGACTTGTTAGGACATTTGACACTATGTCACTAACAATATTTTTAGCGGCTGATTTAAAATGAGGTTTAACTATTTCAAAACCCCTTCTAAGTAATGGTAAAGCTTTTCTGAAAAGACTTCGAAAAATACCCCCTATACCCGCTCCGTACATTACAGGAGCAAACCATTACCAGCTTGATTTTTGTAATAATTAATATAAGGATTGACATATCCATGAGGTCTCATTTTTCTTTTCAATTCGGTGTAAAAAAGCGGCTTTACAGGTCGGAAATGCAACTTCATTACAACCTTCCCAAAACAGAATGGCACTAACTTGTTTTGATCCGTCTTAATTTGTATAGTTATAGTATCAAAGCTGGTCTTGCTGAGGGCTACATAATGAGGTCTGTCGTAAGTTACCGTAATTATATGATTGTTTTTGCCTTTAATAGGGACAGACCTTAGAAGAGGCAGGTAACTATCTCCAACGGCTTGATGTGTAATGATATCTGTATAGACTTACATGGTGTAAAAACCTGCTCGGATATCGGCGGGATAGATGGTCCTCAAATGAGCACTATACAGTTTAGCCTCAATAGGCCCCAATAGTCCAATAGTTTCACCCTTTATAGTCTCACGAAATCCCAACATTTGTCCGAGTTGTTCTTGGGCAAAAATCACAAATGGAGTAGTACTTTTTATATAAATTCTTCTTTCTATAGGTTTATAGACTAATTTCAAATCATTTTTATATTGTTCATCGGGAGCCTTGTCACCTTTCTGATCTAGTCCTTTTCCGAGCAGGACATCATTTATGGTAGTTATTACATCCTGAAGGGTCTCATAATATCCTTTTGGTATAGTATAATCACGTTTGATCATCTTTTCTATATCGAAAGTAATAAAAGTGCTGTCATTAAGGTTTATATTATCCCAGGTATGGGGATATTGAATCTCTGCTAAGCAAACTTCCCATTTTCCCGGTAGATTCATTGTTTTAACCAACTTGGTAGTAAAATTGGATATAGTGTTTTTAGGGAAAACATCCTGTGAAGCGTTACTAGGCAGAGTCACATAAAAAGAGTCTTGAGACATCTTGAATAATGTTTTAAGTGTAATTAAATAGACCCAGGACTTGTTAACTCTTTAGATCCACCACCTGATGCCCAGTGACCCAACTGTTAAATTTTTCAGGCCAACCGGCCCATTTTATGAGATAAGACTTTTACCGTTTTCCTTTTTCTCAGCAACTATCTTCTCTATCCTAAACAACCTATCAGTCTAGACATTTATTTTCTGCAATTCTGGTTCATAAAAGGTGCCATTTATAGCCTCTCCATCATAATCACATCGTTTATACACCGGTGGAAATCTTGGTATACATTCTGTTATAGTAAAAATCTCTGCCGTAAACGTCTGTTCATAGCCTTTTATAAAGGGAGCTCTTAACTTTGAAATTCTGACGTTATCACCGTCTGTAAACTTAAACTTTATATGTTTAGGGCCTTTCTTCTTAGAGTATAAAGTTTTAAACACTTTAAATGAATTGTCTTCATTAACTTCTGAAGGTTTCATTTGAATACTACGGTGAAAGGAGTTATTATAAGCCTGAACCATTTCTTGTAGTTTATCCATATACTTGTGAGTGTTAAAGGCGGTGAAATATTTCCACATTTTTGTTTTCAGAGTCCCGTTGTATCTCTCAACAGGCTTTTAGTTCATTCCCCGTGGTAAAGTGTAGAATATTATGTTCTTTTAGCATGCTCTGAAGTGCTCTGTTTAGAAATTCAGTCCCTTTATCAGTTTTTTTTAGGTTTCCTACCCGTGCTGAGGATCCTCTTGAATGCCTCGGTCACCATCTTAGATGACTTATTTTTCAGTGGTATTACCCAGGCATATTTGGATAAGATATCTATACATGTTAGCATGTACTTGTAACCTCCATTTTCTTTTGACAAGCTAGACATATACACTAAATCAGCTTGCCACTGAGTATCGATATCAAATACAGTGTTTCTTTTAAAGTTTATTCCAGAGGGCTTATGCAACGTATATGAGTCTTGCTTTGATAAAAAGTCTGTTAGGGCCCTCTCAGAAACTTTAGGACCATCAGGCCCCAGAGCCCTTTGAAGACTCTGTAACCCCCTAAGCTCCCAGGATTTGATGGATCGTAGTATATTTGTTTCACATGCTGAAGTGACATCTTTAACCAAAATAACACAACTGCGACAAGTATGTTGTTCAAAAGGTTTTTATTCAAAGTTTATCATAACACCTCTGAGACATGTGTGAAGTTCAAAAGTTTTATTCATAGTTTATCAAGAAGATTAGGACATTTTAGAAGACATATAAAGTTTTTACACAAACATTCATGGTTAGTCACCAAGTAATCCACGACATTTTGTACAACGTTTGATATATCTTCATCTCTTAAAAACCTAGCCAGGTTATAAAAACAGACATCAGTCACATAAGCATACAAAACAATGATATGTATACATTTGCAGTCTTCTATTTCATCAAACAGTTTAGGTAATATATTCATTAAAAATGCATTTAAGGGGTTACAGTGTTTTACATGTGTATCTACCAACTCTTGCCATTCTTGAGCATCAACATCTT
Source organism: Acipenser oxyrinchus oxyrinchus (assembly GCA_030684275.1). Classification (NCBI taxonomy): domain Eukaryota; kingdom Metazoa; phylum Chordata; class Actinopteri; order Acipenseriformes; family Acipenseridae; genus Acipenser; species Acipenser oxyrinchus. The sequence continues at coordinate 16,643,458 of CM060264.1, forward strand.
TATGGATTAAATCAGTTACACTTTTTAAATTGTTGAACATTTTTACATTTACGGGGATCAGGTTTTGAAAGAGTCTCTTACAAGCCACTTTCTCGGCTATTAACTCAAACAACAGCCCCTCCATGGTTTTCCTCAGTTTTGCTGGAGTCTGGACGTTCCCCATTTTCAAAGTCATAGGCTCCGTAATAAGCTAAAGGAGCTTGGGGGTTAGTAAAACTGCGATGGTAGAAAGCTTTGGTTATTTTGTTGACAATGTCTCGGGTCTTGTCATCCAGGGTTTCTTGTAGATGGCTCAGTTTACGTCAAATGCTGTGTTCAGGTCTTAGCTCTGTTAAAATATCTTCCACCAGTTTCTGAAGTTTTGTCAAAGATGGATGGAAATTGAAACAAGCTAGAGCTTTAGCCACCAGGAGCTTCAGCCACAGGACGTGTATTTTTTCTAGTATTTCTTCAAAATGTTGATCGAAATAATCGGGGTCCGCTTCATAAAGGCAACTGTGTCTCAGCTGGCTTGGGTGGTCAACTTTGCAGCCGCGGCAAAAGTGCCTCCTATTTTCTGTTCTAAATGCCCCTTTATCTAATCTCCATTTGTGACCCCTGGTCCTTGTTTCTTTTTTCAGGTCAAAGAAGTCCCCTGGCTCGACATTGTCTATACCTTTTAGGATTTTGAATGCTTGAATCAGATCTCCACGTAGTCTTCTTTGTTCAAGACTGAATAGATTCAATTCTTTTAGCCTGTCTGCATATGACATGCCTTTTAAACCCGGGATAATTCTGGTTGCTCTTCTTTGCACTCTTTCTAGAGCAGCAATATCCTTTTTGTAACGAGGTGACCAGAACTGAACACAATATTCTAGGTGAGGTCTTACTAATGCATTGTAAAGTTTTTGTTTTAGATTTAGATTTGTCTACTTTTCAGATGTAATTGTTTTGCGCCTCTTGTACTACATTTTTAAAAAACAGCCATCCTTTTTCTGTGGATGTTTTCTCTATTTTACTCCAATCTACTTCTGTTAGTCTCTGTTTCATAACTTCATAGTTTGCTTTTCTAAAATTGTAAAACTTAGCTTTAGTCATTACTTTGGGGTTTAAAAATCACTTCAAATGAGACTATGTTGTGGTCTGAGTTTGCCAGTGTTTCTCTGACCTCTGTTTTAGTTATTCTGTCTTCGTTATTTGAAAAGACTAAATCAAGGCATGCCTCCTCTCTAGTCGGTGCCTTGACAAACTGTGTTAGGAAGCAGTCATTTGTCATTTCCACCATTTCAATTTTGTCCGTTGTGCTCCCCACTGGGTTTTCCCATTTTATATGGGGGAAATTGAAATCCCCCATTAGTATGGTTTCTCCTTTTCTACATGTATTTTTAATGTCATTGTATAACAGATTTTTATTATTTTTATTATTTGTCCATTATTCTGACCCATATTGATTCTGCGTTGTTTTCTTCGTCCAGATTTAACACCTGGGCTTCAAGACTATTTATGTATAGCGCTACCCCTCCGCCTCTTCTGTCCTGCCTGTCTTTCCTATACAGTGTATACCCACTAATATTATATTCGTCTCTCAGACAACCAAGTTTCTGTAACACCTATCACATCGTAGTTACTTGTTAGTGCAGTAGCTTCAAGTTTTAACATTTTGTTTCTGATACTTCTAGCATTTAAATAAATACATTTAATAGCTGTTTTACCTGAGTTGTTGCCCTTGTTTTGATGTGGTCTCCCTTCTGTTTTTTTGGTTTTCTCCCCTTACTTTCTAGTTTAAATGCTTCTGAACCTCCTCAAGGATTCTTTCTCTAAGTAGATTGTTTCCCTTTTTGTTTAAGTGCAGTCCGTCCCGCCTATATAGATAGTCCTTGTTGTAGAATGTTCTCCAATGTTCAAGAAAGGTGTACGCCACGATTTCAGCCATGTATTTTGACTTTGTATTTCCAGTTGTCCATATGGTCCTTTGCAAGGTGCCGGCAGTACCCCAGAAAATACCACAATTTTGGTCTTTTAATTTCCTTCCTAGCTCTCTGAATTTGTTTTGCAGGGATTTTGGCCTTTCTCTTCCAGTGTTGTTTGTACTGATGTGGACGACTACTACCGGGTCGTCTCCTGTTCGTTCTAGGAGCCTTTCCACATTGTCAGTGATGTGCTTGACAGAGGCTCCTGGAAGGCAGCACACTGTTGTAGTAAGGGGGTCCAAACTGCAAACTGAACTTGCTGTATTTCTCAATATGGAGTCCCCAACAATCATGACCTCCCTTCTTTTTGCTGCCTGGCCAGCACTGTTTATAGGGTCCTGGATGTTGTTCCTTTCGTTCTCTTGATGTTGGTTTTGTTAATCTAAATTTTGAAGTGGCTCATATTTGTTTGATGTTTTGATTTCTGGTGGTTGTGTTTGATGAAGTTTCTTTTTTTCCTGCCTATGCCTACCTGAACCCAGCTGCTTTGACCCTCTTCTATCTCCCTGGGTGATTTCTGTCTGCTAGGGTGCTAACTTCCATGAATTGCATGAATTGTGGGTGTGCCAGCTCCTCAAGCTCCTGTTGCTGTCTCATTTCCTGCAGCTCCATTTCTAGCATACTTACTAGTTTAAGCAAGTCCTGGATTGTGCGGCACTTTACACACACTTGGTTTAGCTCTGCTGGGTGTTCTCGGATTTCCCACATCATGCAGGTGTCACAGATTACTGGCTTGAAGACCATGTTACCTTTTTTTTTTTGGAAGTTTAGTTTAGCTTCTGCAGCTGTCAACTTGCTTCAAACTGCTTCTAACTGCTCTGTTCTTTTCCACGACTGTACTTCTCCCACGCTGTCGCTTCCACACGCTGTCGCTGGGAAGACTGCCTGGCTTTTGTCTGTATCTGTTGTGCTGCTGGCTCCGCCCCTCCTGCTGCTGGCTCCACCCTCCTGCTGCTGGCTCCGCCCCTCAGGTTATCAAAGACTCAACTTGACTCAAGTCTTACCCCCTGTGACTCGACTTGACTCGAGTCCCAATTTTTGTGACTCGATTACAACACTGTGTCCAGTGCAAAACCACATGAAAAAACACATTTGTAGGGGAAAAAAAAAATAAAAAGAAGTCACTACATTTAAAAAATATATTAACATGTGAGATTTTCGGTCCACTAAAATAAAGGGCTTTACATAATCTCTGCAAGTAAGAAATTGCAGTGTCCAGTATGAAAACACAACACGAAATAATAAATTAACATCCAAAGTAGCTTTATAGCATTAAAATGTTCAATACAAAACAATGGTGCCTGAGTTACAAGGTCTTGCAGTGTCTAAAAAAAAACCCCTAAATATGGATTGTAGCATAACAACAGGAAAGCGTAATCAATCAGACTGCAGTCTGTATCTGATCTGAAACCACCGAACCGAAGATAACCCTAACCCTAACCCTAACCCTAACCCTAACCCCGAATCATTCAATGATGACAATGACAGAGCAGCTACTTCTAGGCTGTTTTTCTATTCATGTGAGCAGCAATATTTCACTTCAGACATTATTTGCATATGGTTATTAAAAAATGGAAATTAATGGTGAAAATGTGACTCAGTTAAAGGTTGGGGTGGGGCGATCGTTCAAACAGGGACATTCTGACTCAGCAGAATCCGGAATTCTATCTACTTTTACCTTCTTAGTCCCAACAATCTCTAAGTGCAGTCCTACTTTATTCTAGTTCACTTCTACAGTGGTAACCATGCTCAGCTACTCCTTGATGGTGAATGACACGTTGTAATTTGTGTCACTATGGAAGATTGGTGTGTTTTGATGTTTGATTGACATGTGCATGTTCATTGAACATTTTGCTTCCATTGAGTTCAATTAATATATTTTATTCTGTATGATTGTGGTTACAGCTGGAACAAGCAAATGGGGATTTTCTGGTTAGAAATTCTTACTGAAAGACCACTTAATAATCACATTAATAAGGCAGTGTGTTTACCACACTACACTCTCTCCCAGCTATGGTTCGTGATGCTCCCACCGTCGCCGCTTTAAATCAAATCTCAAGACCCACCTGTTCTCTCTTGCTTTCCATGCTTTAAGCCTGATATTTGCTATTAGCTGCTGTGTTGTTGCTACTATTTCATGTATTACGTTACTATCCTGTATTATGCACTTTCCACTGTATTTAATGTATTATGCTTTTTACTGTAAATCATGTATTATGCATTTCTCTGTGCATTTTTGTGTTGATCAGTGGCAAAAACTATTTATTAAATCCATTTTGATTCTTTGTTGTAGCACAATAAAATATGGAAAAGTCCAAGGGGGTGAATACTTTTGAGAGCCACTGTATATAAAATAAAGATTGATTGATTGGTTGATTTGCAGAGGTCCGGCTTAATTTTGCTATATAAAATTAGAGGTGCAATCAGCAACCATTTTCTTCAATTAGGTCAAGGCCTGGTAATACATCAATGCATTGTGAATACTGTAGTATAAAAGGAAGTAACAGCAAAATAAAAAGCAAATGCAATGTTCTTTCACTACTCTCCTCTAGCAAATGCAATGCTCTTTCACTGCTCTCCCCTAGCAAATGCAATGCTGTTTCACTGCTCTCCTCTGGCAAATACAATGTTCTTTCACTGCTCTCCTCTAGCAAATGCAATGCTCTTTCACTGCTCTCCTCTAGAAAATGCAGTGCTGTTTCACTGCTCTCCTCTAGCAAATACAATGCTCTTTCACTGCTCTCCTCTAGCAAATGCAATGCTATGTCACTGCTCTCCTCTAGCAAATGCAATGCTGTTTCACTGCTCTCCTCTGGCAAATACAATGTTCTTTCACTGCTCTCCTCTCGCAAATGCAATGCTCTTTCACTGCTCTCCTCTAGAAAATGCAGTGCTGTTTCACTGCTCTCCTCTAGCAAATACAATGCTCTTTCACTGCTCTCCTCTAGCAAATGCAATGCTATGTCACTGCTCTCCTCTAGCAAATTCAATGCTCTTTCACTGCTCTCCTCTAGCAAATGCAATGCTGTTTCACTGCTCTCCTCTTGCAAATGCAATGCTCTTTCACTGCTCTCCTTTAGCAAATGCAATGCTCTTTCACTGCTCTCCTCTAGCAAATGCAATGCTGTTTCACTGCTCTCCTCTAGCAAATGCTTTTACATACATAATACACGGCATGCCTTTTGCTTGCAATCACCATTTTCAAAGTACAATAAACTGTATGTTACATTGCACTTGCACTAATAAACCCCAATCATTTCAAGACAATATTTCATACAAATCCATAAACCATTTAGTTTTCTGGACAAGTTTCAAGTTTTTTCTTTAAGCCACTTGCGTCCATGAATTATAATGCACATGCATATACAAATACCACAGCAAAGCTGCAACAGGTGACAGGTACCCAGGCTTTCAGGTACCAATGCTGACTTCTAATTGCTTATTGGAATTATTTTAGAGTTGTCTGTTTACATGGCTTTGTATTAACTATTACAATTACCTCAACAATAAGACACAATCAGGTATAGCTGTAAATACTGTAATTAAAAGTAAGAAGACATTATCAAAATGCAAGCAAAGCACATGTTACTGAGTAGCTAGCTACGTGAGGCTCCAAATAGGATACGAGGGTGATTTAATAGATTAATGAATGCTTAAATGGAGCCTAAAAAAAGGCATGACGTTCAATAATGAATTAATCAATGCATCGCTATATATAAAAGCAATAGAAATGATGAGGTATACTGTAGAATATCTACAGTATAACCACTATGATTATCTATAACTGCAGAGGCTCACAGATGTGTCATCTTATATCACTAGCTTTCAGCCACAAACCCATACAAATATACCTTATTAGAGTCAAGTAAACATTTAAAAATTTTTCCCTGGTGTCTTTTCACAACAGTACTTGTTTTTCGATATATATATATATATATATATATATATATATATATATATATATATATATATATATATATATATATT
>CM060264.1:16649893-16751183 GCA_030684275.1 Acipenser oxyrinchus oxyrinchus
GTGATGAAGTGTGGGGCACTGTGGTCGAGGGCCAGTATTTTGGGCCACGGATTTTGCGCAGTCTGTACCCGTTTTAAGGAGATGTAGTCCTGTTGGTCTGGCGCAACAGGACTTCAATTCCCAGGAGGCCATGGGACTGATGGGCAGCCATTTTAGATGGCATAATTATAAGGTGATTGGGTAATTGATTCAACAGCTGCCCTCACTTAAACAATTGGGAGCCTTTTAAAAGGGCAGGGTCAACCTGTTGGTTGAAGAGAGTGAGAGAAGGAGCTGTGAGCTGTGTAAAAGGGAAATAAAAGAACCAAGTCTTTTGTGCAAGGTAGGACTTAAAAGTCCTGGTGTTTTGGAGCCGGTAAGCAGCTTAGCTGCCCGGACTGTTAGTTAGGGATACTTGTTTGTTTAGTTAGAAATCCATAAAGGAGTTAGGCTTTTGTTTGTTTATCTTGGATGTTTTTTAAGCACTGTAAATAATAAACACACAGGTGCCGTCCTGTTCGAACCACATTCCTGGAATTTTGACTTTCTTTTATGCTAGAGGACAGTGTAAAAGGTCCAGAGGAAGTGACAAACATAACACACATTTCCAGAGTTGTCACACGTGGTGGAGAATGCGGGCAGCATATTAATTTGTCTGTGCATAAAAGAAGAACTTTAGGAATATGGAAGAGTGCCTCAAGGCCCTGCTGCAAGGCACCGCAGCGCTGCAACAAATGGCTGCAGCACAACAAGATGCAAACCGATTACTTCGGGAGGAGCAGCAACGTACTGCACTTCAGACCCAACAGGAGCTACAAGTGCTGACCCAGAAGCTGGATGAGATGACCAGGGAGGCGTCGCGTCCCTCTACATCTATCAGGGCCAGTCATTATATACAGAAAATGACTAACACCGATGATGTGGAGGCATTTTTAATGGCTTTTGAGCGGACAGCAGAGAGGGAGCGATGGCCGGCAGGACAGTGGGCTGGATTGCTGGCCCCATTTCTGAGTGGGGAGTCTCAGAAGGCATATTACGACCTAGACCAAGCCCAAGCTAATGACTACACTAAACTCAAGGCAGAGATACTGGCTCGGTTAGGAGTTACCACTGCTGTCCGAGCTCAACGGTTCCATGACTGGGCATATCAACCAGAGAAACCTACAAGGTCACAGATGTTTGATCTAATACATTTGGCAAAAAAATGGCTACAGCCCGAGGTCCGCACTGCTGCAGAAATCGTCGAAAGGATCGTGATGGATCACTTCCTGAGAGGTCTACCGCCACCTTTGCGGAGATGGGTTGGACAAGGGGACCCCTCAACTGCTGAGCAGCTTGTTGTACTTGTAGAGCGATACACTGCAACGGGCGAACTACTCCGAACCACCGGACCAGAGCGACCCCAGAACCCGAAAGCCCGGAGTGCCAACAAGTCCGGTAAGACTGTTCTTGGGTCAGGGGGAGCCGATGAGCAGCCCAGGGCTGTGAAGGGACTTGGGGACTATGGGGAAATGAACCAGGGGAACTGGTATAATAAATCTGATAAACCCGACCGGGTTAAGCCGTGGTCTTTTGGAAAACATGTGAAATGTTTTAGATGCCAGGAAATAGGGCATATAGCCAGTAATTGTCCGTTAGCAGATGAGCCCATGCAATGTAATATGGGGAAAGGGGAGCGGAAGTATTCTTTTTTGACTTGCACAGATGTTACTGTTTTAATGGGGGTACAGTATGGTACTAAATATCTCTGTCAGATAACTGTGGAAGGAAACACGGCCAGGGCTCTACTTGATTCGGGAAGCATGGTAACCTTGGTGGCTGAACATTTAGTAGACCACACTAAATTGGATCAGTCCCGTAAACTCAGCATTACATGTGTGCATGGTGATACCCGCCCATATCCGACTGCTGTAGTCCACATACAAACCAACGCCGGGTCTGTGGATTATCGAGTGGGCGTGGTACCGACTTTACCCTATCATGTAATACTGGGACGGGATTTCCCTAACTTTTGGAGTTATGGGACAAAAGGGCGAATTGGAACCGCCCAATGTAAATGACGTGGCCGAGTTGGAGCTACAGGGTGGTGAGCTTGGGGAATTGTTTCCTTTTGATGTGTGTGAGAAAACCCAGCTAGTGAAGGTTTTATTAGGTGAAGAACATGATCAACAGAACCCAGGTACCTCCCATGATAATGACACTGACAGTGTCGCTGAGTTAGACTTACCGGAGGTTAACTCCGAGAATTTTGCTACTGCCCAGTTAAGGGACCCCACTTTGAACAGTGCAAGGGAAGGTGTAAGCATAATAAACGGAACTCCTGTTAACCCGAGATTCCCTTGACCTACCCTCATTTTATACAAAAAATGATTTGTTATATCGTGTAGAAAAACCGGGAAGAAATAACAGAACAGTTACTGGTGCCGCGTTCATATAAACGTACAGTACTGGATCTTGCCCATGGTCATGTTCTTGGAGGTCATTTGGGTATTAAGAAAACAAAGGACAGAATTTTGAGAAGGTTTTATTGGATAGGCGTACACGCCGATATAGAACGACACTGCACGTCTTGCCCTGAATGTCAACAGACAGCCCCATTTAAAGCTTTCCGGAGTCCTTTAGTGCCACTGCCAATAATTGAGGTGCCGTTTGAGCGAATAGCAATGGATTTCATAGGACCACTGGGGAAATCCGCTAGGGGGCACCAACACATTTTAGTCATTTTAGACTATGCCACTCGGTATCCCGAAGCAATACCTCTTCGCAACACTAGTGCTAAGACGGTTGCAAAAGAACTCATGCTCATGTTTAGCCGTGTTGGTATCCCGAAGGAAATACTGACTGACCAGGGGACTCCATTCATGTCCAAAGTCACTAGTGAGTTGTGCAAGATGTTAAAAATAAAACACTTAAAACTTCTGTTTACCATCCCCAGAGCGATGGTCTCGTGGAGAGGTTCAACAAGACTTTAAAATCTATGCTACGTAAAGTAATAGATAAAGACGGGAAAAACTGGGATTTTTGTTGCCCTACTTAATGTTTGCTATTCGAGAGGTACCACAAGCTTCGACAGGGTTTTCTCCTTTGAGCTTTTATATGGGAGACATCCCAGAGGTCTCTTGGATATTGCCAAGGAGACGTGGGAACGTGAGCCTACCCCCTTACGTAGTGTAATAGAGCATGTGTCGCAAATGCAGGATCGCATTGCCACAGTGATGCCCATTGTACGTGAGCATATCGTCAAGCACAGGAGGCCCAGAGAAGTGCGTACAATCGCACCGCTCAGGTACGGGTTTTTCAGCCAGGGGACAAGGTCTTAGTTTTGGTGCCCACTGTAGAAAGCAAGTTTTTGGCCACCTGGAGGGGTCCGTATGAGGTTATTGAGCGTGTCGGTGAAGTCAATTATAAAGCACGGCAGCCAGGCAGAAGGAAGCCGGAACAGATATATCACGTAAACCTCTTAAAGGCGTGGAAAGACAGAGAGGTACTGGTTGCAGTTAATGATAACTTACCTCCCAAACCTAAGAACCCTGAACCGACGGTAAGGATTGCAGAAGGTTTGTCTAGTTCTCAGAAGAAGGAAGTTAGGGCCCTAGTTCTGAGAAATAGTGATATATTTTCGACTAAACCGGGCAAAACAGATGTTGTCCAACATGATATTGTAACAGAGCCCGGGAAAAGGGTGACCTTAAAACCTTACCGTGTCCCAGAAGCCCGTAGGAAGGCCATAGGTGAGGAAGTAAAAAAAATGCTAGATTTGGGGGTAATTGAGGAATCCGACAGTGAGTGGGCCAGTCCAATTGTGTTGGTGCCAAAACCAGATGGGTCGCTCAGGTTTTGCAATGATTATCGGGCTCTAAATAAGGTTTCAAAGTTTGATGCTTACCCTATGCCCAGGGTTGATGAGTTATTAGACCGGTTAGGAAATGCACGGTATCTCACCACTTTAGATTTAACTAAAGGCTACTGGCAAGTACCACTCACTGAAAGGGCCAAAGCCAAAACGGCATTCTCCACTCCTGAGGGCCTATTCCAGTATAACGTACTACCCTTCGGTCTTCATGGGGCTCCCGCAACGCTCCAGCGTTTAATGGATAAGATTTTAAAACCCCATAGGGAGTATGCGCCGCCTATCTAGATGATGTGGTAGTGCATAGTACTAGCTGGGACACACATTTACAGAAGGTTCAGGCTGTTTTAAACTCCATAAGAGTTGCTGGGTTAACTGCAAATCCAACCAAATGCATCATTGGTCTGGAGGAGGCAAAGTATTTGGGGTACACAATTGGACGTGGGGTGATAAAACCCCAAATAGACAAGCTAGAGGCTATTAGGAATTGGCCCAGACCTGTCAATAAAAAACAGGTGAAGGCCTTCCTCGGTTTAGCTGGGTATTATAGGCGGTTCATCGCAGGGTTTGCCACAATTGCTGCTCCCCTTACAGATCTGACCAAAGCAAAAGGGCCACTAATGGTAAAGTGGAGTGCGGAGGCTGAATCTGCGTTCCAAATACTTAAAAATGCTCTGTGTGCACAACCCGTGTTAATCACCCCTGATTTTAACAAAAGGTTTATTGTGCAAACTGACGCCTCTGAGGTTGGGCTAGGGGCAGTATTATCACAAGAAGTGGAAGGTGAAGAACACCCTGTTATGTTCTTGAGCAGGAAACTTAATCCACAGGAACGAAACTATGCAGTGGTAGAAAAAGAATGCTTAGCCATTAAGTGGGCACTGGAGACGTTAAGATACTATCTCTTAGGGAGGCAGTTTACATTGATTACTGACCATGCCCCTCTTACTTGGATGCACCAAAGCAAGGAAAAGAATGCAAGGGTCACAAGGTGGTTCTTAAGTTTACAGACATTCAATTTTGTAATTGAACATAGAGCTGGTGTAAAGCAGGGGAATGCAGATGGGTTGTCCAGAGTTCATTGTTTGTTGTCCGGTGTCGCTCAACCCCTCGAGTCTGAGCTGGGGAGGGGGATGTGTGATGAAGTGTGGGGCACTGTGGTCGAGGGCCAGTATTTTGGGCCACGGATTTTGCGCAGTCTGTACCCGTTTTAAGGAGATGTAGTCCTGTTGGTCTGGCGCAACAGGACTTCAATTCCCAGGAGGCCATGGGACTGATGGGCAGCCATTTTAGATGGCATAATTATAAGGTGATTGGGTAATTGATTCAACAGCTGCCCTCACTTAAACAATTGGGAGCCTTTTAAAAAGGGCAGGGTCAACCTGTTGGTTGAAGAGAGTGAGAGAAGGAGCTGTGAGCTGTGTAAAAAGGGAAATAAAAGAACCAAGTCTTTTGTGCAAGGTAGGACTTAAAAGTCCTGGTGTTTTGGAGCCGGTAAGCAGCTTAGCTGCCCGGACTGTTAGTTAGGGATACTTGTTTGTTTAGTTAGAAATCCATAAAGGAGTTAGGCTTTTGTTTGTTTATCTTGGATGTTTTTTTAAGCACTGTAAATAATAAACACACAGGTGCCGTCCTGTTCGAACCACATTCCTGGAATTTTGACTTTCTTTTATGCTAGAGGACAGTGTAAAAGGTCCAGAGGAAGTGACAAACATAACACACATTTCCAGAGTTGTCACAATATATATATATATTATTTTAATAGTCTTAGAGATGAACATTTTCACAGCATAGAATTTACACAAGAGTGAAAGGTTTACAGTGGCAGGGCTGCCAACGCTTTGCTTTTTCCTTTTAACGCACTTGAAAGCTATGAGAAATGTTAAAACTCAACAGTAATTAAAAGGTACCTTTTTGATGAAGGTAAGTATTTTAAGGCACTTCAGCTTTGTTAATAGGGCCTTATATATGCCAATAATGATATGGGACATGCATTTTAGGTTTTGTATTTGGAAGTTTAGCTGCAAGTTCTCCAGTCATTGACATATAATTATTGGTACACATACATTTTTATCATATTAAATCTGATAAAAGTTTTTAAAAAAGCATCACAGCTGGTAATGTATTACAGTTCTTGTAATTCCTGTCATTTAATATAGAGCATGATCCTTCCTATTATCAACAGTACTATCACTGTGACAGCTGCTCTACAACCCCCTGCTGTAAAATATAAACCCAGTTCAAATATTCTCTTTATGAAAGATAAACACAACAACTCTGAAGACATTTTGCTAATTGCTGAATTCATGGCCTATGTCAACAAGTACATTTCTGTAGCACATTCCTCCTGGGGGTCCTTTGTAAATACAATTTAGAAGCAGGAGCTTTCATGTAATGAAAATAGATCTAGAGTCTTGAAGAATATCATAGCAAGGGAGCCAGATAATATTATAATCGTGGACATTGATCATAGTTAAAAAATGAGTAATGGAGACAATAAGGCTGGTATATTTCAATACAGGGTGTTTGGACAGGCAGGATCAAAATGCTTCACAGTCATTAACTGCTGCTTTAGGACATGCAGAAGCACAAATGATATGAAATGTTGCCTACAGTGTAGTAAACACAAAGAGTTTGCAAAAGAGTGCAAGGGGACTTTCTCAATGACATAACAATTTTAATGTTATAAAACTAGCCAGATACTACAACCTAGTTGCTGTTAGGATGTGACATTCTTGGTCTGAGCAATTCCTTTCAAGTTTTATGCTGGTGAAATTGGGCCTTTGTACTTGCTGGTAAGTAGGGCTGCGAGACATCATCATACCAAATCCAATCTGTACAGAGCGCCATCAGACCACTCCCCACACCTTAATTAGTTTCTTAATTAGCTGATGCGCGCACTTTTTGAAAACAGGATATAGTTTCTGGTAAGGGATTGGCCGGTGAGAGGAAACAGGTGAAGAAACGGGAGTAGAGCAAACGAGAGAGGGTAGACAGGTTGTGGATTTGTTGTTTTCTTGATTTATAGCTATTGAATGTTTGAAATACACTTGTTAATCAGGTTCTTAGAAGACTAACAATCATTGGTAGGTATTGGGTTTGTTGTATCTTAATATACAATAAACTTGATTATACTGGGTTTGTATTTTTAGCAGTATTAAGAATAAAAACGATGTCTCTGCGAGCGTACGTGATTTTTTTTTATCCCACGATATCGTGATATGGAAATTATTAGCGATATCGAACAATATCATATCAAAATATCGATGTTGGTGCCCACCCGTAATATATATATAACATCCACGCATTACAATCCATCTCTTGTTTATGCACTTCATTGAGTACTGTTAAATTTTCATAATGGTGAACTGCAGAAATCTGCAATTGTACCTTTAATGTCATAATTGGCTTCCAGCATAACAGTCTGAGTTTATTGGTTTTACTTAGAACACTGGTGAAATAATTAGCTTGACAGCAAACATTGTTGGAATGCTAATGCAGTTACTGAACATGTTACCAATCACAAGGACTATGATTTCCCAGTGTTATGTCCGTATGGCCAGTCTTTGGGGAGAATTTCTCATGTGCTTCGTGATGTCAGTGCCGATGTCATTGATGATGTCATATGTGATGTCAAGTGTGACAGGAAACATACACATAAGGGTGCAGAGTTAAGGTTGCGTGGCTACCTTAACTTGTAATTTCCTAACCTTTGGACTTTTGCAACCAAACCTTAATGTTATTTTAACAAAGTTTTTGCCATTGAATTTCCATTGTTTTGCAGAAGGCCTCCTGGAAAATCAAACAACCACATCTGCCATATAATGCAGTGGTGAAAACACAACTTGCGACACTAAATAACACAGATGAAAGAGACATGCACCAAGTATGTAAAGTTTTTTTTTTTTAAAGCCAGATTTATTGAAGCCAAATCAAATGTGAAAAATGTTAATCCCTGCCCGAGGCTCAAGAGGTGGGGACAGCAACGGCTGCCCGAGACTGGCGAGGTGGGGTGAGCAATGACTGTACCTGAGGCTGGAGAGGTGGAGACAAATTTTAAAAGTAGTGCTGAGGGCAGTTGTATGGCTTTGACCACTTTCTCTTGAAAGATCATGAAGAATCTTACAGGTTTTTAGGCAGTGTGATGCATTGTGTGCATTGCGTATCATTACATTGAAATCATTGCTCATCTTTTCGCACCCAGGCAACATAGTGACCATGGCTAATGGTTTTCCCTTTGTGGAACACAATTGACAGAGTTTAAAATGTTTTCCTATCAATTACAACTCTGTCATGCCTGAAATTGGCAAGTGCTGTATTAACTGCACTATCATATCATTTTAATAAACTAATAAACAATATGTGGGATAATGAATTCCGTGTTTGAATTTTAAAATGGTGCTATATAAATCTGGTGATATGGAGCAGTATGTTTATTTTCTAACTCAGCACAAGTAACATTAAAAATAAGTAATTTCTGGTAGGAAGAAATGTATAAAATGCATTCATGGCTTTACAAAATCATTTTCATTTCAGAATATTCTTTTAAAAACTGTAAACACAGGGCTCCCGAGTGGCACATCCGGCAAAGGCGCTCCGTGTGGAGAGCAGGATGTGCACTATTGCCTGGACGTCGCCGGTTCAAGTCCAGGCTATTCCATTGCCGACCATGGACGGGAGCTCCCAGGGGGCGCCGCACAATTGTCTGAGCACCACCAGGGGAGGGCTTAGGTTGGCAAGCGTGTCCTTGGCTCACCGTGCACCAGTGACCCCTGTAGTCTGGCCAGGCGCCTATTGGGAGAAAATGATAAAAAAAACAATTGGTGACTACTAAATAAAAAAAATAATAATAAAAAACTGTAAACAGGAGGATGTTATCATTCATGTCAACCAACATTTTATTATTGTTAAACTTCTCTAAATGTGGACATCAGTACGTAACTCTGAAGAAATCTAACAGTGGCGTTGCTTGCAATTGCTGTATATATATATATATATATATATATATATATATATATATATATATATATATATATATATATATACACACAGTCAGACCTGCTTTAGGGACCACCTGGTCGAACCGACCACTTTAAATTCCTCCCAATGATATTTGTGCTTTTATTGAACTGTATTAAGCGACCACCTGTTAAATGCGACCAGCGACCACAATTCTCTTACCCAGCAACGGACTCAGACCTGTATTAAGCACACATACACTTGAAGTTTCAGGTTTTTATTTTTGTTCACGTGACCGTGTTTTGAGCCGATTTAATATCTTAATGAAGCTGTTAATTACTAAACAAAGTTGCTTCTTTTTACCTTGCTGTCCTGATTGGCTTGCTGATTCTGTTTCACCTTCTTCATTATTCGAACACAAGACAAGCAATGACATTAATCACTTCCCCCAGATGCTACTTCGTTCTCGCACTTGCCTGGGAACTACAGGTAGCTTCCAATGCGTCCGTTTCATGTTACGTTGTTCTTTCCCGCAAATTTAACAGAATGTTCTCATAATTAGGATGTAGCGGCTTAAGACTTACAAGGCAAATCGTTAAAAGGAAAATAAACACAGAAAAATTCAAGCCATACTTATAAGAGTATAAAAACAATCTGCGCAGTAATCAAAAAAGATCTTATGCTTATGCTGGCGTCGGTTTCAGGATGCAATGAATCAACACGTACCTCAAAGGCAGACAGGGGCATTGAAATTTGCAAAGGACTTGAAACATTTTGTGTGACCTGAGACAAGTAAGCATTCATTACTTTAACAAAATAATTTGTTTGTAAATGCATTATCTAAATGGACGTTATTAAATGATATACTTCCTTTTGTTAATATTCCATCTTCTGGCTTTTACAGTGTATGTGAGACATACATAGTTACAGGAAAGCATGTCTCTTAAGAGTGGTCTCTTAATACAGGTTTGACTTTATACATATATATATATAGTGTAATCTGGTGCGGGGTTGGGGTAATTATAGATTGAGAGGAACGGTAGTTCCTCGTACAAGTTAGAAAAACTTGTTTGAAACTACCGAGAGTCTCTATACAGCTCAAAGAGTTTAGCTGTTTTAACCATGTTGCAGCGGCAAAACTAAATCACTTAGAATTACCATCTGTACCAGTATCAAAAGTCTGAAACTTTCTTACATCAAATGTGAAAAAAAATGTACGTACCTCTTATACACAATGATATAAGTCGTCAAACTAAGGTAAAATGTTATTCTCCTCCTTCTTCTTCCTCTTCCGTCTACATTTTAAGGGTGTGTAGCGACTATTCAAACAGAAAAGCTAAATAACTGGACATCTACCAATCATGTGATTCCACATGTTGGTCAACGTCAAAACATACCAGGGTGTGCAAGCAGTTTGATATCCACACCATTTATATTAAACAAGTTATTTATGTTTTAAAACAGCACATATCGCAGGAAAAAAATACCGTGGTTTGAACTTGCAACATGATATTCATGAATAGCACATGACCTTAGCCCGCTGTGCCACTGCACAGTAGTTGAAATGCATTCATTTTTTAAGCTTAAATCCAAGCCTGACAAGTTCGATTTCCTGTGAAAATTTCTAGTTTCCTGTTTGTTAGGGTAGATACCATAGAATGGAATTGCACACAAGAGTGGCATGTAGCTTCCTTGTCTAAATCTCTGATCTCTGATAAATTGTAGTTCCTCGTTTAATTAAAAATAAATAAAGGAATTATTTATTTGGTAGAAATAAATAAATGATTAAAATAAATGCATAGAGGAATAAATACATTTAGAAATAAATATTTTTAAATAAATACATGTAGAAATGAATACATGTTTATATTATAAATGTATAAATAAATTAATAAATAGCAAGCTAGAAAACTACGTCATATTAATTGATTTGGCTGACGCGTTTATGCACAGCAATTGACATTTATATATAAAAAGTACAAGTTTCATGTAAAAAAAAATGCAAGTTGAGTAACATTAATAGCGCATCAAAAAAAATCACCGAGGTTGAAACATTTACATTGTAACGTTTAAAACAATCTTTTAAATTGTAACAAACAAGGGTCATTTAAATGTGTTGGCTGAAAAAAGTAACAAGCAGACAAAACTGATTAAAACTAAACAAGTTTGAATGACAAATTCGGCAACATTGTCGAGTTTTGTAAACATTTAAAACTTGTATACAGTAATTAGATGGACTGTGTTGTATAGCGTTATGCTGACTTTGAAAAACAAAATGTTAAAAACAGGATTTAATGCAAGTGACAAAACAGTTTTTCTTTACACACACTAAATTATATATGACGCGCACGCAAGCATGCTCACACACGCGCGCGCGCACACACAGACAGACAGACACACAGGCGCACGCACACACACTCACACACACACACACACGCGCGCGCACACACACAGACAGACAGACAAGCAGACACACACACATGCACACACTCACGCACACACACACAAATGATTTGGCCCGTGAGCAGAAAACTAGTTATTTGTTAAAGGGCAGCATGGGCAGCAGTGTGGAGTAGTGGTTAGGGCTCTGGACTCTTAACCGGAGGGTCGTGGGTTCAATCCCAGGTGGGGGACACTGCTGCTGTACTCAAAAAAAAAATAGTAATCGTGCATCTTGTTGCAGTTTCAACACTCGTGCTTTGTCTTTGTTGTGTAAAAACCTGTCCATATGCAGAAACTGCTCGTGCTGCATCCATAGCGTATGGTAGAATTGACAAAAAACGGCGTGCGATTTTTGCCATGTTTCGGAATCTGATTTCATTCCTCAGCCAGAAATCACCAATATTTACATTTTTCACACTAGTGATCCGTCGCTTGCAGCATCTGTGGAGTAGCGGTTAGAGCACTTTGTTCTTGACTGGGTTCAATCACATGTGGGGGACACATTGCTGCTTTATCTAGATTGGTTCAATAAAAAACCTGACTATATAAATGCGTAATTATATGTCACAATTGTAAGTTGGCCTGGATAAGTGTGTCTGCTATAATAATAATAATAATAATAATAATAATAATAATAATAATAATAATAATAATAATAATAATAATAATAATATGCGTGTTTGGTTGGTACTTGGATGGGAGACTGCCTGGCAATACCAATACCAATACGCCTCCACCCGCTGTTTTAATTGCATTTGGAGCATTCCAGACACCACCTGATAAGTGAGCGCAACAAACTCAGCAATGCATTGAACATTAATACATTTTAAAAACAAAACATCAAAATCACAGCATGCATTATATTCGGGCCGGGACATTTCAATTTGATGAGAATAAGCAGAGTGTGACATTAACAGAAGTGACATTAAATTTGACTGTATTATGGCTACGTCTGTCTTCTTTTCATACATTTACACTGTAAAACACGAGGCTGAAGTTGGCTTATTTGCCAGCTTCTTATTCGCAAGCTTTTACGTGTATAAATGTATTTGTCTACGCTGAATAAGTAGCCTTCCATTTAAAGGGTTAAATCACGTTGGGCCGCTGATTGCTCTGCCGGTACCTGACAAGGGGCAACCCTCTGCAAGCCCCACTTGTAGTTACCCCGGCCCATCGTTGTTTACTGGGGAAGAACAGCGGGTAAATATGCCACATATGCAAATTGCTCAGCTTCTGATTCGCTATTTATGTATCTACGTTGAATAAGTAGATTTGCATTTAATGAGTTAAATCATGTTGGATTGCAGATTTCTCTGCAGGTACCCAGCGAGGGGCACCCCCTCTGCAAGCTACACCTGTATTTAGCCCGGCCCAACGTGGTTTACTAGGGCAGAACAGAGGGCAAACGTGCCGCATATGCCAATTGCACAGCTTCTTCGCTGGAAAAAGCCTTGCAGTTAAAGGGTTAAATCACTTTGTGATTTCTGTACTTATTCAACGTAGATACATAAGGAGCGAATAGGAACCTGAGCGATTGGCATATATGGCATGATTGCCTGCTGTTCTGCCCCAGTAAACCATGTTGGGCCGGGATAAATACAAGTGGGACTTGCAGAGGGGTTGCCCCTTGTCATGTACCGGCAGAGAAATCAGCGGCCCAAAGTGATTTAACCGTTTAAATGCAAGGCTACTTATTCAACATAGATACATAAAGAGCGAATAAGATGCTGAGCGACTGGCATATGTAGCAAGTGTACCCGCTGATCTGCCCCAGTAAACCACATTGGGCCGGGCTAAATACAGGTGTAGCTTGCAGAGGGGGTGCCCCTCGCTGGGTACCTGCAGAGAAATCAGCGGCCCAACGTGATTTAACCCGTTAAATGCAAATCTACTTCTTCAACGTAGACAAATACATTTATGCACTTAAAAGCTTGCGAATACGAACAGGCGAATAAGCCAACTTCAGTGTAAATGTATGAAAAGAAGACAGACGTAGCCATAATACAGTCAAATTTATTGTCACTTCTGTTAATGTCACACTCTGCTTATTCTCATCAAATTGAAATGTCCCGGCCCGAATATAATACATGCTGTGACTTTGATGTTTTGTTTTTAAAATGTATTAATGATCAATGCATTGCTGAGTTTGTTGCGCTCATGTATCAGGTGGTGTCTGGAATGATCCAAATGCAATTAAAACAGCGGGTGGAGGCGTGAAATAAAAATATTTATAACTTCTCTTATGCAATTATTTCAATAGCGATTAATACCCTTTGCGGTTCATTTCAATAAATTAAAAATAAATCAGCTCATTTTTGCTGTTTAAGCTACTGTTTGTTAATAATACAAGTAAAACTTCAAAGAAATGTTTGAAGTATGTGGTATTGCCAGGTAGTCTCCCATCCAAGTACCAACCAAACACGCATATAATTATTATTATTATTATTATTATTATTATTATTATTATTATTATTATCATTATTTTAGCAGACACACTTATCCAGGCCAACTTACAATTGTGACATACAATTACCCATTTATACAGTCGGGTTTTTTACTGGACCAATCTAGATAAAGCAACAATGTGTCCCCCACATGTGATTGAACCCAGTCAAGAACAAAGTGCTCTAACCGCTACTCCACAGATGCTGCAAGCGACGGATCACTAGTGTCTCGTTGTGTAAGGCAATGGAAAATTCACGATTTCACGTATTTGACTGCCTACCGTGAAAAATGTAAATATTGGTGATTTCTGGCTGAGGTATGAAATCAGATTCCGAAACATGGCAAAAAATGCACGCTGTTTTTTGTCAATTCCACCAAACTCTGTGGATGCAGCACGAGCCATTTCTGCATATGGACAGGTTTTTACACAACAAATACAAAGCACGCGTGTTGAAACTGCAACAAGATGCACGACTATTATTATTATTTATTTTAGTACAGCAGCAGTGTCCCCCATCTGGGATTGAACCCACAACCCTCTGGTTAAGCATCCAGAGCCCTAACCACTACGCCACACTGCTGCTCATATTAGCATTCAACAAATAACTAGTTTTCTGCTCACGGGCCAGATATTTTTGTGTGAGTGTGTGTGTGTGTGTGTGTGTGTGTGCGTGTCCGTGTGTCTGTCTGTCTGTCTGTCTGTGTGCGCGCGTGTGTGTGTGTGTGTGAGTATGTGTGAGTGTGTGTGCGCGCCCAAGTGTGTGTGTGTCTGTCTGTCTGTCTGTCTGTGTGTGTGTGTCTGTGCGCGTGCGCATGTGTGTGAGCATGCTTGCACTGTGCGTCATATATAATTTAGTGTGTGTAAAGAAAAACGGTTTTGTCACTTGCACTAAACCCTGTTTTTAATGTTTTGTTTTTCAAAGTCAGCATAACGCTATACAACACAGTCCGTTTAATTACTGTATACAAGTTTTAAATGTTTACAAAACTCAACAATGTTGCCGAATTTGTCATTCAAACTTTTTTTTAGTTTTAATCAGTTTTGTCTGCTTGTTACTTTTTTCAGCCAACACATTTAAATGACCCTTGTTTGTTACATTTTAAAAGATTGTTTTAAACATTACAATGTAAATGTTGACTCAGTAGCTACCATTAAATGTTTCTACCTCGGTGACTTTCTTTGATGCGCTATTCATTTTAGGCAACTTGCATTTTTTTTTTTTTCTTTACATGAAACTTGTACTTTTTATATAGGTATATAAATGTCAATTGCTGTGCATAAATGCATCAGCCAAATTAATTAATATGATACGTAGTTTTCTGGCTTGCTATTTATTAATTTATTTATACATTTATAATATAAACGTATTCATTTCTACATTTATTTATTTAAAAATATTTATTCCTAAATATATTTATTCCTCTATGCATTTATTTTAATCATTTATTTATTTCTACCAAATAAATAATTCCTTTATTTATTTTAAATTAAACGAGGAACTACAATTTATCAGAGATCAGAGATTTAGACAAGGAAGCTACATGCCACTCTTGTGTGCAATTCCATTCTATGGTATCTACCCTAGCAAACAGGAAACTAGAAATTTTCACAGGAAATCGAAGCTGGTCAGGCTTGGATGTAAGCTTAAAAAATGAATGCATTTCAACTACTGTGCAGTGGCACAGTGGGCTAAGGTCATGTGCTATTCATGAATATCATGTTGCAAGTTCAAACCGCGGTATTTTTTTCCTGCGATATGTGCTGTTTTAAAACATAAATAACTTGTTTAATATAAATGGTGTGGATATCAAACTGCTTGCATACCCTGGTTTGTTTTGACGTTGACCAACTTGTGGAATCACATGATTGGTTGATGTCCAGTTATTTAGCTTTTCTGTTTGAATAGTCACTACATACCCTTAAAAAGTAGACGGGAGAGGAAGAGGAAGAAGGAGGAGGAGAATAACAATTTTACCTTAGTTTGACGACTTATATCTCATTGTGTATAAGAAGTATGTACGTTTTTTTTCACATTTGAGGTAAGACTTTTGATACTGGCGCAGATGGTAATTTTAAGTGATTTAGTTTTGCCGCTGCAACATGGTAAAAACAGCGAAACTCTTTGAGCTGTATAGAGACTCTCGGTAGTTTCAAACAAGTTTTTCTAACTTGTACGAGGAACTACCATTCCTCTCAATATATATATAATCTGGCTATATATTATTTTCCAATTAATATTCCTTCTGGTCTCCTTGGAGACTTAATTGCTGAGCCTTTTTTAACCTGTTTGCGAGTATCATAAAAGCGCTTTTGAACATCTGATGCATTTCTTTTGGCATAGTGCAAACTGTTTACAGAAGTGGCTGTGGTATCCCATATTTTCTTTTTCTCTCTGGGGCCTGTCTGTCTGTGTAAAAACAGTATGGTTTTATTTTGCAGGACCAGCTTTATTATTTTAGCATTTTCTAAAATGTGGTCGCTTCTTTCTCCCTTTGACAACTTTGGGCTGCAAGGGCTGTAGCCAGTGAGCTGATGAAACATCACACGGGTAACAATCTGCTTGAATTTCTGCAGTCTGGCTTCCGGCCGCATCACAGTACCGAAACTGCTCGTACTTAATAATAAATCAGTTGTCAAGACCCACTTGTTCTCTCTTTCTGTCCATGCTCTTTAAGCCTGATATCTGTTTAGCTGCGGTGTCTTATGATTGTTCACTGTATCTTCTTATGATTCTATATGACATACACATCCAAATGTTTTTGAATTTTCACATCCTAGTCTTGTATTTAATGTATTATTATGCATTATTTTCACTGTATTTAATGTATTATGCATTGTTTTTTACTGTATCTTGTAAAGTGCTTTGTGATTGTGGTTTCTGAAAGGCGCTATATAAAATAAAGATTGATTGATTGATTTGAGGTTTCTGGACATCCATTTGATTCAGCCATGTTGTCACAGGAGAAAAGAGACACAAATGGCAAAATCATACACAAAGAAAAAAAAAATAGCAAATATATTAAATGATTACTTTTCACAGGTTTTTACAAAGGAAGACACGGACAACATGCCCCACATGTCGACCTGTTCCTATCCAGTTTTAAATAACTTTAGCATAACAGAGGCAGAAGTGTTAAAGGGACTAGGAGCTCTTAAAATAAACAAATCCCCTGGGCCGGATGAGATCCTCCCAATAGTACTCAAAGAAATGAAAGAAGTTATTTACAAACCACTAACCAAGATCATGCAACAGTCTCTTGACACAGGGGTTGTACCGACAGACTGGAAAATTGCAAACTACAGACCAATAAGCCTGACTTCTATTATATGTAAACTTATCGAAACTATAATAAGATCTAAAATGGAAAATTACCTATATGGTAACAATATCCTGGGAGACAGTCAGCATGGTTTTAGGAAATGGAGATTGTGTCTAACTAACCTGCTTGACATTTTTGAGGATGCAACATTGACAATGGATAATTGCAAAGCATACAACATGGTTTATTTAGATTTCCAGAAAGCTTTTGACAAAGTCCCGCATAAAAGATTAATTCTCAAACTGAACGCAGTAGGGATTCAAGGAAATGCATGTACATGGATTAGGGAGTGGTTAACATGTAGAAAACAGAAAGTACTGATTAGAGGAGAAAACTCAAAATGGAGCGAGGTAATCAGTGGTGTATCACAGGGATCAGTATTAGGTCCTCTGCTATTCCTAATCTACAGTAATGATTTAGATTCTGGTATAGTAAGCAAACTTGTTAAATTTGCAGACGACACAAAAATAGGAGGAGTGGCAAACACTGTTGCAGCAGCAAAGGTCATTCAAAATGATCTAGACAGCATTCAGAACTGGGCAGACACACGGCAAATGACATTTAATAGAGCAAATGGGAGATACTGAAATTGAAGAAGGGAACTATGAAAAGGAGTTTATGTTAACTCAGAAATGTCTTCATCTAGACAATGTGGAGAAGCTATAAAAAAAGGCCAACATGATGCTCGGATATATTGTGAGAAGTGTTGAATTTAAATCAAGGGAAGTAATGTTAAAACTTTGCAATGCATTAGTAAGACCTCACCTAGAATATTGTGTTCAGTTCTGGTCACCTTGTTACAAAAAGGATATTGCTGCTCTACAAAGAGTGCAGAGAAGAGCAACCAGAATTATCCCGGGTTTAAAAGGCATGTCGTATGCAGACAGGCTAAAAGAATTGAATCTATTCAGTCTTGAACAAAGAAGACTACGAGGTGATCTGATTCAAGCATTCAAAATCCTAAAAGGTATAGACAATGTCGACCCAGGGGACTTTTTTGACCTGAAAAAAGAAACAAGGACCATGGGTTACAAATGAAGATTAGATAAAGGGGCATTCAGAACAGAAAATATGAGGTACTTTTTTAAAAAGAGAATTGTGAGGGTCTGGAACCAACTCCCCAGTAATGTTGTTGAAGCTGACACCCTGGGATCCTTCAAGAAGCTGCTTGATGAGATTCTGGGATCAATAAGCTACTAACAACCAAACAAGCAAGATGGGCTGAATGGCCTCCTCTCGTTTGTAAACTTTCTTATGTTCTTATGTAAATTGGAAACAGCGAATGTGCGATTTGAATTCATTCAAGTAAAAAGAGATTCTCATACTGCTTTGCGAACAGAGAATAAATGTGAAAACTGCTTTGAGAATCGGTGGAGCAAACTCGATTCGAATTCCATATTCCAGTGGAGAACCAATTCACCTGAAAATGTGAATGTTTGAGAATAGAGCCCATAGTGATATTCAGAGTGGAATCTTTAACTTAATTTTTTGTGTGAATAAATTATGTTATTGTCTTTGTAATTTCAACGTTTCTCAGAGGATACCTGTGGTGAAAGTGAATATAGACCTTTCAATAGAAAATATGTTTCCAAATACTTTTGTCACATTTTACAGTCAGTCCTATTGTTGTGATGAGCTATTTTGATGCACAAAGTGTTCAAACCACGACAAGCTTCAGTGCACTGCGTTGTAAACATGCACAGTGATGTGACACGACAGTGTGGATTTCCGCAATTGTCGCCTATAGCAACACAGGAAGCAAAGTCATTTGTACACAGATATACAAATATCTTGGATGAAGAGAATAATTCCACAGCGAGAGTGATGACTCAGACGAGGATAGCCACCACTTTATTTTAACAACAGTCAGTGGATAAACCCACCTGCAATTCTCTGTGATTGGTTGTCAATTTGAATGTTGACTGTTCAGTAATTCTCCAGGTTTGCACGATGCTGTAAGCCACTTTTTAATGCTATGGTCGGCAAACCTTCCCGTTAGTGACATCAAGTGTCATTGTACTGTAATAAGTTATATATTGTAGTAACACAGCAGCCTGCATGAAAATACAATAAAATACAATATGATGTTTTCGGCGCGGTGATGCTCAGTCACTTTAGCCTTTGATAAAGTGCCACATGAAAGGCTAATCATCAAACTGCAAGCCGTTGGAATACAAAGTAGTACATGAAAGTGGATACAAAACTGGCTAAAGCACAGGAAGCAGAGAGGACTTGTAAGAGGGGAAACCTCTGACCTGGGCTGTGTACTTCAGTGTGGTGCTGCAGGGCTCTGTCCTTGACCACTCATGTTTCTAATCTACATCAACCACTTAGATTGGGGGATAATGTGCGAACTTGCAGACGACACAAAGCTTGATACACGCTTACAACCAGGAAATCAAAAAAGATTTAGACCGTATGCAGAACTGGGCAGAATGAAATTCAATGGGGCAATTTCCATGGAAAAAGAAAAAGAAGTTTCTCAACATTTCTCACTCTTTGAGGTTTTCAAATTTAAATTACATGCCTGAAAGTTATGCGCTTGACTTTTTCTAAATACATATATTAAATACCCTGACAGCGTTTGAAAGGCAGGATCGCAAAAATAAGGACGTTATAATCCCGCCCACCTAGAACCGCCAAAGCAGTAATTTTGACTGACTTTTACAATACTTGTTTTTATTTTGAATATAACCTACAATATTCTATTTTTTATAATACAAGCCTGTTGTTATCTCTACTGGACCTTGCAGCCATCAATTCATGTTAACCTATTTGTGTGGTTAAAATGTGGTTTGCTCTTATACAGCATTGGAATGGCCTGTCTATGTTCTATGTTGATTTCATTTCAGAACCACACAACCTGACTTTGTTTACAGACCTGGATCTGGAGGTCTTTTAAACAATCAATGGTTTTCTAGTGCATGGCCACTAGAAATCGGAAACCTATCACAGCATCTATAATCCACAGCTCTTCTTGAAATGTACCCAGTAGTCGTGGCAGCACACCTATGGGGTCATCTTTGGTCAAAGAAATCAATAATAGTCTTTTGCGATAAATCTACAGTTCATATTATCAATACAGGCTGTTCCAGTTCCCCTCTTATTATGCAATTGCTGTGGTGATTTAATATGGATTTCACTGTCAAATAATTTTCTAATCCAAGCCCGCCATCTGTGAGGTTGCCGAACAGTTGCAGTAATGGTGAAAGCATGGCAAGAAGTCAGAGACGGAAGATGCAATATTTGAATTTTTATAATCAAAACAAAATAAAAGAAACAAGGATACATGAAAAATAAACAGAGCTCTTCAAAAGTCCAAAACAATAATGAATTAATAGTCAGCCCAAATACAGGATTAAGCTCGGCTTTACCAGAGGATTAGCTTGCCCTCTAGCCTCTCCAACCATCAAAACTGTTACTGAACTCCTGTGTGTTGCTGCTGCTACTTCAGGCTATCAGCCCACAATAACCAAAAATCAACCCCCCCCCTCTGGTTATTGTGGGCTGACGAGGTGAGCTTATATGCAGCTGACTATCATCTGCCCCACCCTCTAAGCTCATCCAAGTGAGTAGGGAGTACTTATTTCAAAATATTTTATAACACATTAATTTACTTACTTTAACTATAACCAAAATAAGTACATTAGAATGGCCATTAGATTTCCATTTCTGGTTACTAATATTATTTCTAATATAGAAATCTTATTTTCCACGTATAACAAAAATTAACATCCCCCTTTCTTTAATTGGAGCTAGCTATAATATAAATGCATGTGCTTTGGGTGCGCGTGCCTACTCACCCCCGCAGCCCACGCAGTCCAAACAAGACAAACCATGGCCGAATTAAAAAGGAGGTTATTTTCTTTTTACTGTGCATTTTGTATTTTAACCCATTGCAATTTTCCCTTTCCGGTCCGTCATCATCAAAAAGACGTAAAAAACAGGTCTCTAGTCGTTTTTTCTCCGGAAAAAGCAGAGAAAACGATTTAATGGCCGAGAGAAGCCGAAAAAAAGGGGTGTATCTCATGAATACAGATATAACTGACACCACATAGATAACACGGACATAAACAAACAAGATAGCTGCTTCTGCATCCAGCGCTCGAAGAATATCATAGACATTAGCCGAGCTTTTTTTAGATATATAATATAATAAAATAATGACTTGGATCGCATTATTGAGGAGTTTTGTAATAAAACGAGTGATCGGGAGATGATTTATCGGTATGCACTACTATGTAGAGGTATGTAAAAAATACAGTGAACAAGGGGTGGGGTGGGGCTGGAGATGCAGTACTGTGTGTCCTGTTGATATGCAGTGCCTTTTACACCTGTTTTACTGTGAAAATAAATACTGTTAAACAGCGCGTCTAAAATAAACTGCGCGTGTGAAAATAAATTGGACTGGACGCGCCTGAGACACGCTGAATAAACCGCTAACGGTTAAAACATCACCCCTCCTGCAATATTCTTCCTACTAAAGTGTGCACCCTTTCATTAAAGAATATACGCATTTCGCCATGTTCACACAGATTACTAACTTTTCTTTCTTTCTTTCACAGGTCTCCCGGCAACAACACCAATACCCCCTCCCACTGGTAAGTACACAGATTTACATATGTTTCCAGTGCATAAGCTATGGTTTAAATAATAACATAAGAACATAAGAAAGTTTACAAACGAGAGGAGGCCATTCAGCCCATCTTGCTCGTTTGGTTGTTAGTAGCTTATTGATCCCAGAATCTCATCAAGCAGCTTCTTGAAGGATCCCAGGGTGTCAGCTTCAACAACATTACTGGGGAGTTGTACAATTATAAATTCAAAGTACAAGCAGTTAGTACAGTTCATGTTTTATTCCAGTCCTTTCAACACTGTTCAGTTCTTTTAACCAGTGCAATATTAAGCACACTACATTGAAACGGCAAATGTTAGCACTCTTGGTTTTTAGTGAGGGTTGGAATTACCAGCACCTTCACACTATCTACCGGGCTTTTTTAATAATGTAGCTAATGCTCTTTTTCGTTTACAGATTTCCAGATTCCACCATCTGGTTATTATTATTATTATTATTATTATTATTATTATTACTGCATCTCCAGCATCGCCCCACCCCTCATTAGCTATATTTTTCAAGTAACTCTTAAGTTATCTTTTGATCACTCGTTTTATCACCAAACTTCTCAATAATGCGATCCAAGTCATTATTTTATTGCTATAACATCTCAAAAAGCTCTGCAAATGTCTGTGATATTCTGTGAGCGCTGGATGCGGGAGCAGCTATCTTGTTTGTTTATGTCCGTGTTATCTATGTGGTGTCGGGGATATCAGTATTCATGAGATACACCCTTTTTTTTCGGCTTCTCTCGGCTCCTGTCGTTCTTACTCGGCCATTGAATGGTTTTCTCGGCTTTTTCCAGAGAAAAAACGACAGAGACCTGTTTTTTTGCGTCTTTTTGATGATATTGGACAGGGTCCGACATTGGACTGGAAAGGGAAAATTGTGATGTCGGACCAGGTCCGACTTAGGACCGCAAAGGTTTAATGTCACATTCTGTATTTTGTGTTATGTTATTTTTGTGTGACTGTTGTAAAACAAATGTATAAATTGCTGTCAAGCACACAATATAAAACTATGTTATTCTTTGTATTCATTTTCTGAAGTAAATGCAACAAGTAAACAATACCTGTTCATTTCTGTAAAAAATACAAGTAAACAATACCTGTTCATTTTTTTAACATTTATAATTATAAAACAGTTTAAATATAGGCCCTATGCCTTGTTCTAGTAGTTTACAATAGCTTAACTGCACTATCTATTATTATCGGCATCGGCCGATATGGATAGATAACCATCGGCTATCGGTATCGGCCAAGAAATCTTTAACGGTGCTCCCCTAGTTAAATGTTTTCTTTCTTTTTGTTTGTATATGCATTGGCGGTTCTTTTTGTTTGTCTGCAGTCGTAGGAATCTTTAGCGGGGAGCCTTTGTGCAAGCTACACTTCCTTTACCTACACATGGGGGATTCTCTCAGTGAGTTAGAGGGGACCCCTGGCCAAACCCAACCTTTTAGCATCTCATGCGCTATCGCTCCCCTCGCAATCCAAGGACCTAAGCTTATTCTAGCTAACCTCGCAGAAAGAGCTTTTCCTTTGTAATATCTTCTCATTTCAGGTTCTCTGGGTGTGCGTCTCCACCAAAGCTTTGGAAGTCTCTAATTCACCTCATCGAGGGCAGCTCTCTACGAGCCAGAGTCCACTTTCTTCCTTTCGGGTTCTCAAGCCTCTATTTAGAGGGGAGAGAGCAAGTTGGTGGAATGGATGAGTGCCTTGGGAGTTGTGGGTAATAATTTTAAACAGAGGGAGAGAGATACAGAGGAGAAGCAGACGGCAGAGACAAGTACGGTTCTGTGTACTGATTATATGGATGGTGGAGTTAGCAGGGAAAAATCATAGAAGTCTGCAGGTATGCACAGAGGGATATGGAGGGAGGTGGTGATGTTGGAGAGGAAATGGAGACTATGGGAATTTATGACAGAAAGGGGAAACAGAAGAGCGGTGTTGATGGAAAAAGTGAGGAAAGAACAGAAGTAATGTAATTATATCACAGGGAATAAACAGGGCTGGAGGAAATGGAAGAACAGAAGTAATGGATACAATAATTAAATCAGCAGAAACAAATAGGGCTGGAGGAAACGGGGAAGAACAGAAGTAATGGATACAATAATTAAATCAGCAGAAACGAATAGGGCTGGAGGAAAGAGGGAAGGGAGAAAAGAGGAATTAAGCAAATAGTCAGATCAACATTGACAGGCAAGGAGTAACATGAGTCCATCGAAAATTGCTGAATGGACAATGGAAGGAATAGGAAGCGTGAAAGTGGTGAAAGAAATAAATAGAGGAGGGTTGTACATAGGATGTGCGAGCAAAACACAATACAAAAAAAAAAATCATGAAGCTGGAGAAACTAGGTACAATTACGATTGAAAGTTATCCTCCACAGGAGAGAGTAATAAGTAAAGGAGTAATATATGGGGTAACAATGGACATGGAAAATAATGAAGTTCTACAGGAATTAAAAGATGATAAATGGAAGCAAAAAGAATCGGGAGGAGAAATGAAAGGGGGAGGTACAATCTACAACAGTGGTATTGACCAAAAGTTTGGTCATATACTGTAGCTGCATATTGCAAAAGGAAGAGAAAGTGTCCAAAGTGTGAAGAAGATCACGAGTATAATGACGAGTAGCGCAAAGGTAACAAAATGTAGTAACTATGGGGGAGATCATAGTGCAGCATAGGATGTGAAGAAAATAGATGAGCAAAGGATATTCAACAACTGGAAATTGACACATAAGGAAAAATAAATTAGAAGCGAGGAAGAAAAAAAAGAAAAAAAAGCAATAAAAGGAAATACTAAAAAATGAGGAAATACTAGTGGTAACAAAAACCCAGTTTATTAATGTCATGATGGAGGTGATAAACTGCACAGCACAAACAAAAAAATAAAATAATTCTGAAAGCAGGAGAAAAATATTTAGAGATGACAGGAATGACCACAGAACAGATCCATGCAAATACTGGAAGTGTCAGGGGAGGGCAGTGCATAATGGATACAAAAATACTGCAGGGGAATGCAAGAAGCATCATTGCAGATGGGCAGGAGTTTAAGAAATATATTGAGAAAGAAAAATAAATTGATATTTTATGTATACAAGAAACATGGTTGATTCCAAAGCTTTATTTTAAAATTCCAGGATGTGTACTAATTAAAAAGGATAGAGAGGGTAGGAAAGGATAGAGAGAGGTGCTATATTGGGATTAGAGAAATTTAACATTTACATAAGTTAAGGTAGAGAAGGGGTTAGAAATTAATATAGTAATAGTAAAAGTTGAAAAAGGAGAGGTGAAAATAATACATTTCTATAACACAGGTAAAAAAAATACTAAAGGAGAGATATTAAAATTAATGGAAGGAGAAAGGCAAAAAATGGTGGTTTGTGGAGACTTTAATAGTCATAAACAACATGGGGATGTAGTTTTACAGATGGTAGTGGGAGGATGATAGAAGATGTAATTGAAGACAAGAACCTCCGTATATTAAATAATAAAAAATGAGACACGTATTAATGTAAGAACAGGGGAAATGAGTATGTTGAAATCTGTGGTTTGAAATTACACCTCTTTCTTTTTTTTAACTCCAGTGTACCATAAAGGCGAGGAAAGAGCTGCAGACATATAAAAAAATTCAAACAAATGTACACAAAGTTTTTATTTTTTTGTTCTATTGTTCTTATTATTATTTTAAGTATTATTTTAATTATTGTTTATTATTTAAATATTTAAAACAATGCGCATGTGCAAACACCTTACTGTACTATTTATTCATTCATTTTCCAGATGCAGAACCCACATTTACTTAAAGCACAACAATGCTGAAGTTGGCTTCTTATTCGGCCAGCTTCTTATTTGCATTCCATCTTCTTATTCTCATACTGTAAATGTAACACAAATTGAATAAGTAACTGGGATATTTCAGGGGTTAAATCACTTTGGGCCACTTATTTCAAAGTTGATTCTCACAGAGTGAACCCCTCTGCGAGCCCCATGTTATGCGTCCCGGCCTAAAACTGATTTTGGGCAAACATGGCACAGATAGCAAGTTGGCCAATAACGCAAATTGAATAAGTAACTGGCTTAAGCCTTTGCCTTCCTGCCCTTCTGTAACTCCCGCTTGGTCAGAGGGGCTACAAAACACAGGGTTACTTTTTTAACTTGTAGCCCGACTACGCCAGTTTAGTACGATAAAGCACTGACTATTAGATACATGATGAGGTTCTTTTTATTCGGATACACAGTTAAAATACGGGAAACAATGTCACCAAGAAAAAAAAACAGTCAAAAGATACATATAAAAACAATGAGAACATTTTTTTTTTAATTGGACAGCACGGTTAAAAGTAGCAACACCAGATTGTTAAAATATACAAGTGGTCAATTAGACTTTCCATCATAATTAAGATTTATCACAACACCACAGTGCAAACTGCAATATTGCACTTTTAAAAAGTGCTGAGTGCATTTAGGAAAGGTGCTGTTCGTTAAAATACAGGTTAAAACAAATCATTGAAAAAAAAAAACATTTGACACATTGTCTGTGCAGGGAAGGGAACTTCAGAGCGTGGGAAAATATATGTATAACAAAAAATCTCTTTACTTTCCATAACAGTTACCAACAAGCGAAAACTCTTAATTCACTCACGCTCATTGTTTAACCAGCATGCTGTACACCAGCCGAATACATCATCAGAAAAGTCCAGGCTCCTTTCACTTCTCTCTGTTAGTCTCCATTCCAAACACTAGATGTGTTCCCACTCCTGCATGGATGCACAGACACACGGACACAAACCCCCAGGATGGCAATCCAGTGTGCAAGAGACGTGCTATTTATATTCATCAATTATTCAATTAGTCAATACCCAATACTAAAAAGTGATAAATCAGTTGATTTCCATTACATGAGAGTAGATGTTAAAACTTCATGCTGATTTGAACTTGGCTCTCGCCAAGATAAGCACCTACTAAGACGTAGCTTCACAGTAAACTAATGTGATCCATATGTGTCTCCATCTATTTGCGCTTCCTTCCATATGATGATGTAGATATCCTTCTGTCTGGTGTTGATGGCTGAAGTGTAATGCTGGCTCCAGGGATCAGCTTATTTTGCCTCCCTAGCGCATCAGCACACACAACGGCTGCGATGCTGGCTCCGGGGATCAACCATAGTGCGGTCTCCCCAGCGCATCAGCATGACAACCGTCTGGATTGAGCTAAGTAGGGTACATCTCTGGGGTCTTCAAGTGGGCACCTTCCATCCTCGGTGTTTCGTCGACTAGCCCACGACACCTCAAGAGGGCTCGACGGTGATTCTGGCGTCCCAGCATCACCGTTACAAAGTGTTAAATATACAAAACGTACACAAATCAAATCTAAATATACAATAACTATAAAAATAAAACATACAAGTGACAAATAAATATGTGAAAGATAAAAGGGGCATTATTGACCCTGTTACACTTATACCCAAAAGGGCCCTGTTTCTCAGTCATAGAAATATTGTGATGCTTGAAAAGTGACATTTTCTCTCAATGAGCCCCTGCCCTTGAATGTCCTCTGCACGTTACTGCTGTGTTATAAAGTACTACTTTGATGTGGGTTCTCATGCATAAAACTGAGGATTTGTCGATCAGTCTCAGTAAGCTTTCACTGCTTTAAACAGCTCTCTCTAAAGCCACAATCAGTATTA
The DNA here is from genome assembly GCA_030684275.1 of Acipenser oxyrinchus oxyrinchus. Classification (NCBI taxonomy): domain Eukaryota; kingdom Metazoa; phylum Chordata; class Actinopteri; order Acipenseriformes; family Acipenseridae; genus Acipenser; species Acipenser oxyrinchus. The sequence continues at coordinate 16,677,195 of CM060264.1, forward strand.
GAGCTGAGCTGTGATTTAAGAATTATTTTCTTGATCAAGACATTTTTTCAGTCCCGGTATTTTCTAAGTTTGGGTATGCAAAATCCCATAATCAAGTTATTTTCTGCAAGTCCGTCAAAACACATTGAGCCGTTGCTGTGTGTACCTGGTTCCTACCTGCTGCCCTTTGTTATTCATCTCTCTTTTAGGTTGGATGATTGAGTGATTGGAAACTGATTTGCAGCCACATTCCTCCCAATCAATCATCATTATACCAAGACAATAACTACTGCCGATGCAGACAAAAAAGCCACAGTCCCTGGGTGCACCGAGGGACTCTAAAACAACGACTCAACCCCTGAAATACCCCAGTTACTTATTCAATTTGTGTTACATTTGCGGTACGCAAATAAGATGTTGGAATGCGAATAAGAAGCTGGCCGAATAAGAAGCTGGCGAATAAGAAGCCAACTTTAGCACTGTTGTGCTTTTAAGTAAATGTGGATTCTGCGTCCGGAAAATGAATAGTACAGTAAGGTGTTTGCACATGCGCACTGTTTTAAATAATAAACGATAATTAAAATAGTACTTGAAATAATAACAACAATAACAATAGAACAAAAAAAAATAACTTTGTGTACATTTATTTTATTTGTTTTTTTGTTTGCCACATATCTGCAGTTCTCCCCCTGCCATTATGGTACAGTCTGACTATGACCCGTTCATGACACAAATAAATAGCATGTATTTTCAAGTTACACCGTTGTTTCGTTTTCCATTTTTTTAACTGGAGTTAAAAAAAAGAAAGAGGTGTATTTTTTTTTAAAGAAACAAAAAAACGATGTTACCGTAAAACTTCAAATAATTGCCGGGTCTCAAATAATTGCCTGTCTGAAATACATGCCGGGTCTGCTGGCAAATATTGTAAATAAACGCCGGGTCTCTATTAAACGCAGGGTCTCTGTCATTGCCATTGAAGCTGAGGAAGATGAGGAGGAGCTTGAGTGTAATGAACTGCTAATAAGTGACAGCGATGAAAGTGACTCTCAGGATTAATAAATAATAATAATAATAGAAAATGGAATTTAAGGTAGGCCTACATATAATGCATATTTTGTTTAATGCAGTGTGGCGGAGTGTCCCGCCCCTATGTATTATTATTTGTATTTTTGTTTGCGGCGCGGATAAAAGCGCTGCATCTTTTGTTATTGCTTTTTATTATTTATATTTAAAAACCCCCGTGAGGATGCATGACTGATCAGCTACTGATTATGTAACTAGCTGACAGTCATGCATCCTTACCAAACGTGTGCAGACTGTGGCCGAGGGGTAATAAGATAATTATCAGCTAGTTAACCCCTCGGCCAGAGTATAAGAAGCGGCAGCTGTCCGTTCTGCAGGGGTGGAGTGTACAGAGGAGAGTACGGGAGAGCACGGGAGAGCACGGGAGAGCGAGCAAAAACAATTGCTATATTTAATATACTTGTTGCTGTTTATTTGTTTGGCCAACGCGCCTTTTTGTTTTGTTGTTTGTTTAAATCTTTTATTTTTGTTTTGTTATTAATAAATACGCTGAGTGCCGTTGCACTCAGCTTCACCCGCCCATCCATTGTTTTGGTCTCTGTACTTCCTGGTCCGTGACGTCACCACTGCGAGCCAGCCTGTCACATATGGTGTCCTGCATGGGACAAACAACGCCTCCAGGAGCCGGACCAGGAAAAGGACGTTTTTTTTTGGTTTTTTTTTTCAAAAAGTGTTTTTTTTTGTGTTTTGGGAAAAAATAATATAAATAAAATGGAAGGCTGGAGAAACGGCTGCGGGGAACTGGAGGACCTCCTCGGTGGTCTGGAAGACCAAGGCTGGTGCCTTGCTTGCGGGGTGTACGGGCATACCGTAGCAATCTGTCCCTTCCAGGACGAGGAGGAGAAACCGGCCCAGGAGAGGAAGGCAGGGAGAAGAAGCAGGAAGAGAAGGGGGAGAGGTAAGCTACAACAGCAACCGCAGCAACAGCAGGAGGATGATAATGGCTGGGAGGTTTATATTGTGAACCTCGTGGCGGAGTTGTGCCCTGGCTGTGGGGCATATGGGCACACGTTGGCCATATGCCCCATGCAATACAAAGAGGGGGAGTGCGAGCATCCAGCGCCCAGAAGGGGGGAGCGCGAGCATCCAGCGCCCAGAAGGGGAGCGAGCATCCAGCGCCAGAAGGGGGCGCGAGCATCCAGCGCCCAGAAGGGGGGAGCGAGCATCCAGCGCCAGAAGGGGAGCGTGAGCATCCAGCGCCCAGAAGGGGGAGCGAGCATCCAGCACCCAGAAGGGGAGCGCGAGCATCCAGCGCCAGAAGGGGGCGTGAGCATCCAGCCCAGAAGGGGAGCGCGAGCATCCAGCACCCAGAAGGGGAGCCCGTGCATCCAGCGCCCAGAAGGGGGAGCGTGAGCATCCAGCCCAGAAGGGGAGCGCGAGCATCCAGCACCCAGAAGGGGAGCCCGTGCATCCAGCGCCCAGAGGGGGAGCCCGTGCATCCAGCGCCCAGAGGGGGAGCCCGTGCATCCAGCGCCCAGAGGGGAGCCCGTGCATCCAGCGCCCAGAGGGGGAGCACGTGCATCCAGCACCCAGAGGGGGAGCCCGTGCATCCAGCCCAGGCCTCCAGCAGCAGAGGAAGAATACTTGCTGCCTCTGCCTCCACCACCAGGAGCAGAGCAGCAAGAGCTGCCTCTGCCTCAGCCACCTTCACCGCCAGGAGCAGAGCAGCAGGAGCTGCCTCTGCCTCCGCCACCTCCACCAGCAGAGGGTGAATGCCTGCTGGTTCCGCCTCAACTGCCGTGGGAGGATTGCTTGCCCCTCCCACCTCCACCAGCAGAGGGTGAATTCCTGCTGGTTCCGCCTCAAGCGCCGTGGGAGGACTGCTTGCCGCCCCCAGCTCCACCAGCAGAGGGTGAATGCCTGCTGGTTCCGCCTCAACTGCCGTGGGAGGACTGCTTGCTCCTCCCACCTCCACCAGCAGAGGGTGAATTCCTGCTGGTTCCGCCTCAACCGCCGTGGGAGGATTGCTTGCCCCTCCCACCTCCACCAGCAGAGGGTGAATACCTGCTGGTTCCGCCTCAACCGCTGTGGGAGGACTGCTTGCCGCCCCCAGCTCCACCAGCAGAGGGTGAATGCCTGCTGGTTCTGCCTCAACCGCCGTGGGAGAACAGCTTGCCGCTCCCAACTGCACCAGCAGAGGGTGAATGCCTGCTGGTTCCGCCTCAGCCGCCATGGGAGGACTGCTTGCCGCTCCCAGCTCCACCAGCAGAGGGTGAATTCCTGCTGGTTCCGCCTCAACCGCCGTGGGAGGATTGCTTGCCCCTCCCACCTCCACCAGCAGAGGGTAAATACCTGCTGGTTCCGCCTCAACCGCTGTGGGAGGACTGCTTGCCGCCCCCAGCTCCACCAGCAGAGGGTGAATGCCTGCTGGTTCTGCCTCAACCGCCGTGGGAGAACAGCTTGCCGCTCCCAACTGCACCAGCAGAGGATGAATGCCTGCTGGTTCCGCCTCAGCCGCCATGGGAGGACTGCTTGCCGCTCCCAGCTCCACCAGCAGAGGGTGAATGCCTGCTGGTTCCGCCTCAACCGCCGTGGGAGGGCTGCTTGCCGCTCCCACCTCCACCAGCAGAGGGTGAATGCCTGCTGGTTCCGCCTCAACCGCTGTGGGAGGGCTGCTTGCCGCTCCCAGCTCCACCAGCAGAGGGTGAATGCCTGCTGGTTCCGCCTCAGCCGCCGTGGGAGGACTGCTTTCCCCTCCCACCTCCACCAGCAGAGGGTGAATACCTCCTGATTCCACATCCACCGTCATGGGAAGGACTGCTCTTGCCCTGCTTTGCACCGCCCAAGGATGCCTGCTTCGCACCGCCCAAGGATGCCTGCTACGCACCGCCCAAGGATGCCTGCTACGCACCGCCCAAGGATGCCTGCTTCGCACCGCCCAAGGATGCCTGCTTCGCACCGGCCAAGAATGCCTGTTGCTCCGCATCGCCTGGGGCAGCCTGTTGCTCCGCATCGCCTGGGGTTGCCTGTTGCTCCGCATCGCCTGGGGCTGCCTGTTGCTCTGCATCGCCTGAGGCTGCCTGTTGCTCCGCATCGCCTGGAGAGCCACCAGTTACAGGGAATGAGGGAGAAGTGGAGCTCCCGCTGCCGCCTCCATGGCCAGGGGCTCCCCTCCCGAGTTCGCCTCCCGAGGGTCCGCTGCTGCTGCTGCTGCCGTCGCCTCCCGAGGGTCCACTGCTGCTGCCGTCGCCTCCCGAGGGTCCGCTGCTGCTGCCGTCGCCTCCCGAGGGTCCGCTGCTGTTGCCGTCGCCTCCCGAGGGTCCGCTGCAGCTGCCGTCGCCTCCCGAGGGTCCGCTGCGGCTGCCGTCGCCTCCCGAGGGTCCGCTGCGGCTGCCGTCGCCTCCCGAGGGTCCGCTGCTGCTGTCGTTGCCTGCCGAAGGTCTGCAGCTGCTACCTTCGCCTCCCGAGGGTCCTGTTTTGCCTGGGGTCGCTCAACCGCTGTGGGAGGATTGCTTCCCCCTCCCACCTCCACCAGCAGAGGGTGAATACCTGCTGGTTCCACATCCACCGTCATGGGAAGGACTGCTCTTGCCCTGCTTCGCACCGCCCAAGGATGCCTGCTTCGCACCGCCCAAGGATGCCTGCTATGCACCGCCCAAGGATGCCTGCTACGCACCGCCCAAGGATGCCTGCTTCGCACCGCCCAAGGATGCCTGTTGCTCCGCATCGCCTGGGGCTGCCTGTTGCTCCGCATCGCCTGGAGCTGCCTGTTGCTCTGCATCGCCTGGAGAGCCACCAGTTACAGGGAATGAGGGAGAAGTGGAGCTCCCGCTGCTGCCTCCATGGCCAGGGGCTCCCCTCCCGAGTTCGCCTCCCGAGGGTCCGCTGCTGCTGCTGCTGCCGTCGCCTCCCGAAGGTCCGCTGCTGTTGCCGTCGCCTCCTGAGGGTCCGTTGCTGCTGCCGTCGCCTCCTGAGGGTCCGCTGCTGCTGCCGTCGCCTCCCGAGGGTCCGCTGCGGCTGCCGTCACCTCCCGAGGGTCCGCTGCGGCTGCCGCCGCCTCCCGAGGGTCCGCTGCTGCTGCCGTTGCCTGCCGAAGGTCTGCAGCTGCTACCTTCACCTCCCGAGGGTCCTGTTTTGCCTGGGGTCGCTACCAGTCCTGCCATGCGGCAGGAAATACTGTGGCTGGAGCCCCATGAAGGGCAGCTGCCAGCCATGAAGAAGGGGGGGAGGTCAGGAGACCAGCTCCCCCCGCAGCAATTTCGCTGCAGGAGAGAGGGTGGCGGAGCCCCATGGAGGGAAGCTGCCGGCCATGAAGAAGGGGGCAGGTCTGGAGACCACCCCAAAATTTTTCTGGCCAGAGGAGCCGGCCTGTGCGTGGTCCACTGGGACGCTACATTTGTTGGGGTGGGAGGAGGACAGCCCACCGTGGCCGCCACCTTTGGCCCGTTGCTGCCCCTGTTCCTGCGCCGGGACTGCTAGCCGAGACTTTAGGGAATAAGGGGGGAGGTGGTCGAAAAGGCCATGTGTGCTGTGCACAAGGTGGGGCATGTTTGTCAGAGTGTCCCGCCCCTATGTATTATTATTTGTATTTTTGTTTGCGGCGCGGATAAAAGCGCCGCATCTTTTGTTATTGCTTTTTATTATTTATATTTAAAAACCCCGTGAGGATGCATGACTGATCAGCTACTGATTATTTAAGTAGCTGACAGTCATGCATCCTTACCAAACGCGTGCAGACTCTGGCCAAGGGGTAATAAGATAATTAACAACTAGTTAACCCCTCGGCCAGAGTATAAGAAGCGGCAGCTGTCCGTTCTGCAGGGGTGGAGTGTACAGAGGAGAGTACGGGAGAGCACGGGAGAGCGAGCAAAAACAATTGCTATATTTAATATACTTCTTGCTGTTTATTTGTTTGGCCAACGCGCCTTTTTGTTTTGTTGTTTGTTTAAATCTTTTATTTTTGTTTTGTTTATTAATAAATACGCTGAGTGCCGTTGCACTCAGCTTCACCCGCCCATCCATTGTTTTGGTTTCTGTACTTCCTGGTCCGTGACGTCACCACTGCGAGCCAGCCTGTCACATGCAGTTATTACATTATTAAAAGTTTTTGATAAGTAGGCCACATACAAATCTCTTGGTGTATTTTAACGTGTTTTGTTGTATTAACAATGTACAAGTTTGAGACTGCCAAGCCGTCATTTTTTGCACTGCAGATCCACACCAATGCCACCAGAGCTATAGTGCCGGAGGACAACACAGATCTGGCGGCTCCACTGCAGAACCACAGGCTCCCTATCGGCCAGAGGGGTCGCTGATGCGCGGTGAGCCGTGGATTCCCCTGCCGACCTAAGCCCTCCCTCCCCAGGCAGCGCTCAGCCAATTGTGCGCCGCCCCCTAGGAACTCCCGGTCACGGTCGGCAGTGACATAGCCTGGATTCGAACCTGCGATCTCCAGGCTATAGGGCACATCCTGCACTCCGCGCGGAGCACCTTTACTGGATGCGCCACTCGGGAGCCCCTTGTATTATTATTAACAATGGTAGATCTAATTCCATTTTTAAATACAAATTCGTACTACTGCTTGTTCATTTTCCTACATTTTGCATACCGTATCCTTATTAACCAGTGCATATAAAAATACAGTAATAATACTTTCGCTTTATACTTGAGGGTGTACAATACAATGTCATTTTGTTATAAAACAAAACTTTTACTTAGTTCCCACTGACACACAACCTTTTAACAAAGTTGCTGGAATGTTTAAATTGAGTTACAATGTTGCTACAAGGTTGTGTGTTAGCAGCTTCTCAATGACCGCATGAAGCATGTGAAGCTAGTGATCTAATATAAACACCGGTCTCAAATAATCGCCAGTCTCCAATATGTGCCGGGTCTGCTGGCAAATATTACAAATAAATGCCAGAGGCATTTAATTGAAGTTTTACGGTATGATAATTTTCACCAAAATTCCAATTGTGGATGAAAAAACTGAAAAATGAAAACACAAGACTATATTTGATTTTTTTTTTAATTTCAGGAAATGTTGTAAAAATTGAACTGATAAGAGTTAACGGACCCATCAGCTGCAGAGTCACTTACAATTACGTCTCACCCGAAAGACAGAGCACAAGGAGATTAAGTAACTTGCTCAGGGTCACACAATGAGTCAGTGGCTGAGGTGGGATTTGAACTGGGGACCTCCTGGTTACAAGGCCTTTTCTTTAACCACTGGACCACACAGCCTCCTTAATGATTAAGATTAATAAAAATGAATTAAAAAAAGAGATGGAAGGTGCGGAAGGATTTCATTTTAGGAAAGCTAATGGGTGAAATTTGAGGAAGTATGTAAAATAATTATAAATATTGAAATAATATCAGAAGATATTGATGAATTTAATGAGAACATAATAAAAAATCTATTCCAATAAAGAAAAATAAAATAAATAAAATAGCAGTTCCATGGTGGAACAAGAACTTTGATGAAGTGATAAAACAAAAGGAAAAAAGCATTAAACAAAGGAAAAAAGCAAAGAACAGGGAAACACTGATACAATATAAAAAAGCTAAAGCAACGGCACAGAGGAGAATAAGCAGTAGAAAAAGGCAGTACTGGGAAGAATATTGTTAAAAAATAACAGCAGATAAGAACATAAAAGAGATATGGGATCAATTTAAGAATCTAGCAGGTAAAGGGAGAGAAAAGAGAGTCTTATCAATGAAGAGGAACTAGTATATGAAGATAAAGAGAAAGCTGATTTATTGGGAATAAGATTTGCAAAAAGTAATAATGGAAATGATGCTTTGGAATTATTGGCAGAAATAGAGGAGTTTCATAAAGTCCATTATATAGAAATAGAAAATCAAGAAGAAGAAAATATTTTCATATAAAGAATTAACAGAGGCTGTTAAACAAGGTCCAAAGTCCAGAAGAGGACAATATCTGGTATACATTCTTTGAGTGTATGCCACAGGAAAGTTTAGAGATTTTCTTAAAATTGTACGATGTAATATGGAAAAAAAAAGTGTACCAAAAAAATGGAAAGAGGCAAAAAAAAAGTACAGGTGTTAAAACAGGGGAAAGATCCTACAGATGTTGGCGCATATAGACTTATAGCATTAACATCTACAATATGCAAAATAATGGAAAATATTATATGCACAAGATTACATTTTTTCTTGGATAATACATTATTATCAAAATATCATAGTGGATTTAGAAGAAATAGGACCAATAGATCATGTAAGAAGGATTGCTACAGATGTAGAGGAAGCATTAATTGTAGGGGCAATATTTACAGACATTGAGAAAGCGTATGATATGGTACGTAAAAATGGGTTGTAGTATAAATTATATAAAATGGGATTGAAAGGGAACAGGTTTTGGTGGATGGGATTTTTTGAAAGACAGAACTTTTAAGGTTAAAGTGCAACTTGTAGAATATCTCAGATGCAGAATGGAGTGCTTGCACAAGGTAGTGTAATAAGCCCAATTTCATTTAAAGTGATGAATGTGATAGAGGAAATCGCTGTGTAAGATGAGTAAGACAGGTCTTTTTGCTGATGATAAGGTAATATGGTTGAGAAGTAAAAAACAAATGGAGGTGGTAAAAGATAAACTACAGGAGGCTGTGAATAAATTAGAGTTATGGGCAAAAAAGTGGGGATTTAAAATATCATTAGAGAAAACTGAAAGCATGCTTTTTTTCTCAACAAATAAAAGTTAAGAAATTAAATATAAAATATGGACAACATAATTAAAGAAGTGGAGGAGGCTAGATATTTGGGGGTTTATTTAGATTAAAAAAATGATGTGACAAACATATCAAAATTATAACAGATAAGTGTAAAGGAAGATTACATTTGCTGAGCGCAATAGCAGGTACCAAATGGGGTGCAGATCAAAAGAGTCTTAATGATATATAAAGGGACAATAAGAAGTGCCACTAAGAATAAGGAGAACATGACTTAATATAAGGTATTGGAATAAGATTCAATCTTTTAGTGAGGAATGTCATAAGAACATAAGAAAGTTTACAAACGAGAGGAGGCCATTCAGCCCATCTTGCTTGTTTGGTTGTTAGTAGCTTATTGATCCCAGAATCTCATCAAGCAGCTTCTTGAAGGATCCCAGGGTGTCAGCTTCAACAACATTACTGGGGAGTTGGTTCCAGACCCTCACAATTCTGATGAGAGGATTTCTCCGGTTGCTTATGAGGCTTGAGAGGGGCGAGAGATTTGAGAGTTTAAGGGTGAGACGAGTTTGAGAGGGATGGCAAGATTGAGGGATGGAGTTTGGGAATCGTGCTTAGTAACATTGAGGTTAGATACTGAAAGCAGGACGAGATAGGTTGGATGAAGAGTTTTCCCTTCTTGTCAGGTCAGGCAGCATCCTCTGGCTGCTAGGTGACGTAGAGAGGGAGACACGAGAAGAGCAGAGGATTAGATATAAACACTTTCTGCCGGGTCAGGCAGCATCCTCCACCTGCTGGGTGACGTAAAAGTGAGAGAGCATAGTTTAGACACATAACATACAACAAATCTGACTCTCGCTCCCGACTGGTCAGGCAGCATCCTCTGGCTGCTGGGCATTTAGTGGAGCAAGAGACAGGAAGGGGACGAACAGGACAAAAGGACAGATCTTTCGCAACTCAGTGCAGCATCCTCTGGCAGCTGGGCGGCGTGGAGAGCTTAGGAAAAGTGTCTCGGTCCGTTTAGGAGAGACGAAAACAGAGAACCCCCCCCCCCCTCAGTCGGGGCCCGCTCGGCAGGTGGAGGCACGGCCTACAGCATGAGGGGGCTGAAATGGTCCTGGACCTGAAATGGAAGAGAGGAGATGGGACAGCAAGGTTGAGGCCTGGAAGGCTTAGCTCATATGCAGCAGAAGAATAGGATGTGGCCAGGGGTCCCCTCAGGCCGGCGAGGAACAGCCGGACGGCAGTGGTTGAGACGAGAGGCTGACCCAGACAGCCGGGGGAGTGAGACTCACTTCCCCCCAAAAGAGGACCCCCGGTTCCCCGCAAGAACCGCACTGTGGGATAGAAAAGAGATCGCAGAGCCGCACACATAGACAAAAGCTAGAAGAAAAGAGAAAAGACAAGAGATGTTAGTAGACAACCTATGCCTATAAGCCGTCTGTACTGTGGAGAGGAACCCCCCCCTGCAGGGAGGAAACCTCTAGTGGGCCTGACGGTGAGGGCGCCCCCCACTCTGGGCAAGCTAACGAGTGCTTGGTGAGCTGTGGCGATGTCTGCAGAGGATGATCTAATATAAAGTTCAACAGCTAAAGAGGTCCAGTGCCCCATAGACTTAATCAAGTGTTGATTGATTCCTTCCCTGGCCGCGGAGGTAGCTGCTCCAATCCAGAATGAACGGGGGGAGAAATAGTTTGAAGAACGCCCGACCCGTGACAAGAGGGTGGATAAACGGGATGAGAACCAGTGTCTCGTAACTATAGATCTGGAGCTGACGATGAAGAGGGGATCCGACGGAAGACACAGAATCCGTGGCTTAATTGGTCAGTTTTTGAAGATCTGATGTGGAGGATAAAGTGGTTTCCGGGGATTTGAGAGAGATCGGAGCTCTTGAGGCCTAGAGCGGGGAAGCTGGAAGTTGATGGAGTTGAGCATTCTGCACAGCGGAGAAATCCAAAGAAGGCGGTCAGGCACAGGATTTCCATGACGATGTCGTTGAATGGGTTGAAGCATCCTTGCTGGAGAGCGGTGATGAGACGAAGGAGAAGGTCTGATGAGATTGGTTGTCTTGATGGAGAGGAGGAGGGCAGGCTTTTCTCCATGCCTCTGAGCGTTAGGCGGATCTCTGGAACGGACGAGAGGAGATAGATTGAAGGCGAAATTGATACTGAATGCCCGCTAGGTAGCATCTAAATAGAGGAGGGGGCTAAACTTAGAGTCAGCCTGAGGTGAGTGATGAAGGCGAGGAGGTGCTGTAGGTTGTAAGAGGTATGAGAGATCCGTTTTTGCTTGCAAAAGTGAGTAAATGAAGTCGAGTCGAGTAGGAGGAACGGGTAGATGGGGCAAGAGCATTCTCCATGAATCCACGTGCTGATTGAAGGAGGCCCGAGAGAGAGTTATTCAGTTGAATATTGTTTTGCTGAAGGGTGGTACGAGACGAGGGTTGGGGTCTGCTCCTGGGACCAGGTTGTGGAACTTTTGGATCTTGATGTAACTGTCTGTTTTTGAAGTCCTGATGAATAGGAGGAAGTTATTTCTGGGGACTTGAGTGAGGTCAAAGTGCCGCAGGTTGATGGCTGGGAAACTGGAAATTCCGATGAGATTGGTTGTCTTAACCCTTTGCGGTCCATTGTCGGACTGGGTTCGACATTGCAATTATTCCCACCAGGTCCTTTGTCGGACCCTGTCCGACATCATTTTAAAAACGCAAAAAACGCAAAAAAGTCGGTTTTTCAACGGAAAAAGCCGAGAAAACCATTCAATGGCCGAGTGGGAACGAAAGGAGCCGAGACAAGCCGATAAAAAAAAAAAAAAAAAGGCGTATCTCATGAATAGTCATAGTACCCCACTGGCATCAGATGGGGCGGTCAGATGGAAACAAGCTGGGAGTACAGTATCAGCGCACAGAGACTATCACGGACATTTGCAGAGCTTTTTGAGATGTTATAGCAATAAAATAATGACTTGGATTGCATTATTGAGGAGTTTGGTGATAAAACGAGTCATCAGGAGACGATTGATCGGTATGTACGACTATTATTATTATTATTTTTATTTGGTAGCATATGTGAAAGCGATAGCAAACGAAAGGGTGGGGCGGGGCTGGAGATCCCTAGTGAGTGCTTTGTTGATATGCAGGGCCATTTAAACCCGTTTGACTGTGAAAAAAAATACTTTTAAACAGCGCGTCTAAAATTAACTGCGCATGAAAAAATTAATTAGACCTGGCGAGCCTGACGCAGAATTAATAAATGGACCGCAAAGGGTTAATGGAGAGGAGGATGCGAGACTCTCAGGTGGACCTCAGGGATTGAAAGAAGCGGGGGGAGGGGGGGGAACAGAGGAGAAACTGGTGCTGGATACCTGAGAGATAATTCCTGATGGAGGAAGGAGCCAGGTTAAGGGATAGCCTGAGGTCTGTCATAAAGGCATGGAGGTGCTGAAGGTTATAGGTGGTGAGAGAGATACGAATCTGGGCACAGTATGTGGTGAAGGAAGACCAGGCAGTAGAATAAGAATAGCGAGTGGAAGGGGCGAAGGCATTCTCCCTGAAGCTGCAGGCCGACTGGGGGAGGCTGGAGAGTGTGGAGTTTAGTGGAACACCAGCTGATTGAAAGGAGGAACTTGCCGCTGGTTGGGGTCTGCTTCTGGGACCGGGCTGTGAAACTTGCGGACCATCACACAACCTCCACCATGTTAACTTTTGTTTTTTACTGCAAGGTGTAGTATTCTGTAGTAAAATTACTACAGCCGACCAAAGTCCAGTGTCTGGGTGCACGCAATGGTACACAAGACCTCATGGTTGAAATGGCTTAACGCTCCAAGTCTATCCATTGTATTCCCCTTGATGTCCTGGTAACTGTTGCTTTTTTCCCACTGGTAAATCAACTGGTGCTGTCATGGTAAGTTCACAGGGTGCACTTTGTTCCTTCAGGAGTCCTGCAGAGGAAGTGCTTCACAAGAGTATTCCATAGTCAGGTTATTGAATTGACAGAGCAGCCTTTTCTGAGGGTAGAGATTAAAGAATGAAGGATGTCTATTGATATAGGAAGCCAGGAGGGAGCAGCAGGGTGGGGGGGCTCTTGAGGATATCTCTGAGTGTCAAGCAAACTGATGGGATGGATAGGAGTGAATTCCGGAGATGTAGGCTTTAACAGTAGTGGGGCTAAGTGAAGAGAATCCCTTGCATGGGTGATGGAGGATAGAATCAGTTGCTCATTAAATTGAAATGGGATGTATTTATTTTGAGTGCAGAAAGTTGTAAATGTTTTCCATCCAGTGGTAAATGAAGATTTGGTCGCTGGGGCTAAGAGTGTGGCCATGTAGTGATGAGCAGATTGCAGAAGGTTGGAGAGTGTTGTATTTAGTTGAACGGCAGATGTTGGTGTTGCAGAGTTTGATGAGGGCTGAGGTGGCAGCTGGACTTGAACAAATATATGAAATCGACTGCAGAGTTGTTTCTGAAAACGAAGGCAGAGAGATGAGATGCCGACCATCCTGTGTTAGTTAATACGGGATTGATCAGCGGTTTGCTACCGTCATGTCTGTTTGGAATGGAAAAGGTGAACTCATATTCAGAGATTTGGTTTTCACAACTCCAGTCACGCTGAATAATGGAACTCCTTAATTCATAAATCAAAACAGATTTCCAGCCTCGTCCCCATGTATTAAAGCTTGTAGTATCTGAGAGGATGAGCAGACATATGACTAAATTGCTGAGGAAGTCAAGCGCGCCGTATATATTATATATATTTTTAGATCCAGGTATTGGAGGAAAGCTGGAGCGTTGGAAGCTCTGGAGGAGAGCAGTTGCAGATTTAAACAGTAAACTAAAGCAACTTTTGCATGCTGCAATAGTGAGCAGATCTGAAGAGGGAGCCGAGATTTGCTGTAATGAGGAGATATTAACAGTAGAGGCAAGATCTGCTGAACGGGCAGAGATCTGGGGGAGTAAACGATGGAATGCTGTCAGTAGTGTGCAGTGGCTTGCTGCAGAGAGCAGAGAGCTGCTGAGTGTGGTGGAAATTGGTATTTGAGAGTTAAGGCGTTTTTAGATGATGTCGGAGATGGGGCTGCCTTTAGGCAGAGATGAAGAATGCATAGATCTGAGGCCGCTGCAGAACCTGAGAGGATGAGAATGCGTTGCTTGGAGGCTGCTGCAAAACCTATTGATTTGATCAGGAGCAGTCTAAGAGTGTATTGTCTATTGCGGTGTAGGAGGACGCTTTGACTGAAATGCTGATAATCGTAGCACATATTTTCCGCATGTGCCTGCTAGCTCAAATTGAATGAAATTGACTTTGAAAGTTGTACTAAGTGTCTTGATGAAGTTGGGGGCAAATGAGGAAGTGCAAATCCGGGAACAAGAAGGGTGCAGGAATGGCTTGATGCAGGGAAGCTGGAAAATTAATGTGACAGTGGATTCTTAACATCTCAGAAAGCTGATAAGCTTGGCTTCATGACCAGGTCCTCGAGGGGAGGGGTTTGGTTTTGAAAAAATTCAAGTCTGGTTGCTCTTCTTTGCACTCTTTCCAGAGCAGCAATATCCTTTTTGTAACAAGGTGACCAGAACTGAACACAATATTCTAGGTGAGGTCTTACTAATGCATTGTAAAGTTTTAACATTACTTCCCTTGATTTAAATTCAACACTTCTCACAATATATCCGAGCATCTTGTTGGCCTTTTTTATAGCTTCCCCACATTGTCTAGATGAAGACATTTCTGAGTCAATATAAACTCCTAGGTCTTTTTCATAGATTCCTTCTTCAATTTCAGTATCTCCCATATGATATTTATAATGCACATTTTTATTGCCTGCATGCAATACTTTACACTTTTCTCTATTAAATGTCATTTGTCATGTGTCTGCCCAGTTCTGAATGCTGTCTAGATCATTTTGAATGACCTTTGCTGCTGCAACAGTGTTTGCCACTCCTCCTATTTTTGTGTTGTCTGCAAATTTAACAAGTTTGCTTACTATACCAGAATCTAAATCATTAATGTAGATTAGGAATAGCAGAGGACCTAATACTGATTCCTGTGGTTCACCACTGGTTACCTCGCTCCATTTTGAGGTTTCTCCTCTAATCAGTACTTTCTGTTTTCTACATGCTACGCACCTCTCACTATACTGTATGGGGATCACTCTTGATCCCCCTAAACTAACCCTACTCTATGGCACAGACGAGTGCAGGTTTCACACACAGCGACTTGGTTGGCAATATTAGGGTCTATTTTCTCTTATTTATTTTGGCTTGCTCTCCTGAGCATAAAGGGCTGCCTTTTTGAGTGCTGTTTAGCTGGCTGCTTGTTTCTCTCTCTCCCAGAGTAGTCCTGCACCATTTTCAGCTGTAACCTCAAGCAACCCAGGTGTGTGGAGCACCGTCTTTGGTCGGACACTCCTCTGGGCCCGCCTTTCAGCCAAACAGGGATTCACGGTCAGCAAACCCTGGCCGAGCCCCCTGTTCAAGAAAATGACTGACAGCGCGGTTCTCCTGGAGCATCCAAGCTGTTCCCGCCCCTGTCACAGCTACCTAGTAAGGTTGTTGAGGCAGAAACACTTGGATCCTTTGAGGCATAACTTGACACTGCTGAGATGAATCAACTACTAGGAAATTTCTTATGTTGTAATCATGTGTGTGCTTGGAGTTCCCAATATTGTTGACCTGCAATTATATTGACTGTTTCTTTTTTGTTTACTGTATGTAACCTTTATATTTTGAAATGTGGAGCCTCTCAGCAGACAGGCTGCCAGTTCTCTAGCTTGAGGATTAAACTCTTATGGTATCTGCCTTGTCTCTCATCATTACTCCTCTTTGGAAGCTGATATTTAATTAGGCTGGAAGTCCCAGCTAAGAGATAGGCAGTGCTCTATTAATTAGGACAGAACTATATCAGTAGCAACCAATGTTCTACCTCAGGTCATCATTGAAATGACAAATTGCACATCAAGCCGCACAAGATAAATTGTGGTCTCACTTGCCATCATTTGATCTTCAAATCTTTCTCATTTTCTGCTGGCTGGAATCCTCTCAACAGGGTTTATTTTCTCCCTACCGATCTCTCCCACGCTGTGCCTTTGTGTGTCGGTACTTGTTTGTTACAACACATTCTTGTTAATATGCATTACAAACAGGACTTGGACTTTCTGGTATGCATTTTTGATTAGTTTCCATAAAAAAAAAAAATCCCAACATCCAAATTAAAAACCTAATGGAGCAAAAGCTTGTCTCTGATTGACTGTTATTAGCTGTCTGCAATTGTGTGGTTCCCAGCTCTCTAACCAAGCAATGAATTAGTCATCATCTGTGCTGGGGAATAATATTACTGCAATCTGATGTCATTTTTACTAACTTGTAACTGTAATGGTACCTTTTTC
Source organism: Acipenser oxyrinchus oxyrinchus (assembly GCA_030684275.1). Classification (NCBI taxonomy): domain Eukaryota; kingdom Metazoa; phylum Chordata; class Actinopteri; order Acipenseriformes; family Acipenseridae; genus Acipenser; species Acipenser oxyrinchus. The sequence goes on from CM060264.1 coordinate 16,693,268, forward strand.
AGACAGGTAATGAACTGAGTTGATGGATTCCATCTTATGAGAAAAAATAACATACTTTTATTTAACCCTAATTACTTTTTTAAAGTGACTACTCAACATTGGTCATGCTTACAATTCTATGTAAACAAACATGCATACATGTATTGTATTATATAATGTTTAAGTGTTTGCTATGAGGAGCCAAAAAAAGTTCCCAAGAATCAGTCCAAAGCAACTGTAGCTAATCTAGAGACAAAGGAAGAAGTGTTTCAAAAAAAGAAACAAACATGAAAGGTACGTTTACTGGCGTACCTGTCATTGTCAGTGTTATGCTTGATTGATACTGTAATACGTTGTTTATTAGAGTAAGTATTCACATTTGGGATACTGTACATCACATTAGGACATGTATCCTAGTCAAAAAAGTGTCAAAAATGTGTAATTTAATCAAATCAATTTTCCTAGAAATGCAAATATTAATAAAAAAATCCTCCTCTGCAAAAAGTATGTTGATAACAAAGCAAACAGGTGCATTGAAATCTGAACTGAAAGGGATGCTACTGTAGTCTACTGTGTGAAGTACAGCTTTTAATAAGTGGCTGTGGTATTTGTTGCACACTCATCAGACATTAGATTGGCTTAGTGTTATTTAACAGGCTATAGAATTTTTAACAAAACACATTACTTGCTGTCGCTCACTACTGTTTTGTACGTATCGCTATAATATCTTTTTCAACATCTTTGGTAAAATTATTATTATTTGTTTATTTAGCAGACACCTTTCCAAGGCGACTTACAGAGACTAGGGTGTGTGAACTATGCATCAGCTACAGAGTCACTTACAACTATGTCTCACCCAAAAGACTGAGCACAAGGCGGTTAAGTGACTTGCTCTTAAGTGAAGTGGCTGAGCTGGGATTTGAACCAGGGATCTCCTGGTTACAAGCCCTTTTCGTTAACCACTGGACCACATAGTCAACGCTGAATAAAGATATTGACCATTTATGTTGATGCAAATATATACTGTGCCTCTGTAAACTATGAAGTGTTTGTTATTTAGTTTGATGCAAATACAGAACACATTGAAAATGCAGAGTTGGTCCCTTACTGGCATTGAATGCCTTGAGATCGGGCCCAACTACCCCTGCAGGTCATTAATGGGCAGTAAAGGACCTCCACATTGTTCATTAACACCACAATAATGGGGTGGCTGATTAAAACAATATAATGCTATCAAAGACTGCCTGTGTCTGTTCTAATTAAATCTCTGTTGTCTCACCAGGTGTGCATGTTTCAAGATTAAACCCTGCATTTAAATTGAAATGATTTCTATAGACAACATTTCCTGCAATGTGTCCTTGAACAATACACCTGTTATTGTTTCCCTCAATTGCTCATCTCCCAGCACAGAGGATGTCGCATGTTTTGTATTAAGGTTTAGGCTTTTGGAGCTTTAATCACATTTGAATTTGAAACATTAAATCTTTACATTATAACTGGCAGGCAGGGATGCAAACACTGCTCCAAGGTGCATTGGAAAGACAGCAGACACATTCACAGCAGCAGATGTTTCACTCCTCCCAGTAATTGTGCACTTGAAGTTGCTATGTATTATCAGTGTATATCCACACTGGTCAGCTTGTAGAAGTGAAGAACAGGGAGATTCAGAGTATACAGGCTGTGTGACTCCCCTCTGTTCTTTAGGATCAGCTAGGCACTTACTTGTATGTTTACAGCTGCACATTCCATTGACTCAGTTTGGTTGTGTCTGGGATCTGAATCAGATGCATTTGATAAGTTTTAGAATCAATCCTATCCTTCAATAGCTTCAGTATCTTATTACTGCCATCACTCAGAACATGGAGGAGGGCTGTGCACTGTTATACCATTAAAGACTTTAACAATAAGAACATGTTAAAACAGGGTTCTGGTTTTCGTTTTTTATTACTGGGCCGTACCCACACAACTTTCATAGTTACACCTCTGCAAGCTTAATGCCCCATTCATAGATAATTAGTCCACACATTAAGAGACCATTCACACTTTATCAGTCCACATGCAAATAATATAGATAGTAAATCTCAAACTACACCAATATTTTCAGAATGATTCAGTTTATTTTTGTTGTTCTCAATGTAGCACTATAGAGTGTTTTATAGTAATGGATGATATATAGTTATTATTGAGATTATTATGAACTCATTTGATACAAGGCTTTGCTGCACCTATCAAGGTGATTTCTTTATTAATCTCTGAGTTTCTCTGCCCATCAAGACAGGACATTAACCCCTTCCACACTAAACATTTTAATATGTGACACCTGAAAACCACATTACATTCAATGTTTGTGTATCATTCAAATTGTACATTTTTTTGAACTTCCACCCTGTCAACATGGCATTTAATAATCAGACACATCTACAGCACATTGCTAGTAGGCTACTGTATAGTAACACAGCATTGTTTTGGATTACATTGATATTAATTACTTCAATCATACAGAATTCAATCGAAAAGCAGTTGGTAGGTTATTTATAACATACTCATACACATATGTAATGCTGCTTCCTTTCAATTGAGAATAAGACACTGGTCGACTCAGTCAAACACAGATTCCAATGCAGCTGCATCTTTCTGTAGAAGGTGAGCATTTTATTATGGGATTTTGGGCACTCCTGAACCTGAACAATGAATGAATGTAAATGTTTTATTTGCACAGTGATAAAAGGACAACCATTTTGGGAGACATTTACTAAGAGAGATCTAGCTTGGCTTTTATTTGAAAATAACCCACATATACAGTAGATGCTTTTAGAGCCTAAACACAGATAGAATTAGAAATGCATAACTAGCCACAGGTCTGCAAGAAAATATAGTAATTTTCCACACTCTAAGGATGAGATTTGATTCTCTGTTTGTTTTCCTCAGGAATTTGTGAAAAAATCTTATCATTTTCCACAGGCACAGGCCCAAATACCCTGTCCCCCGCCAAGCAGCTTAATAATACTGTAATTAAAAATAGGAACAAATTGAAACTGTAATATTTATCACACAGGAGCAGGAATATTCCAGGTGCCTTTGATGCAGAAAGTTGCTTTTTGATCCGACAAGGTGTTAGCAAGGGGATTTGTAAAGCTCAGCATGACATTGGTGGATGGGTGGATTGTTTGATATGTATTTATTCATATCTTTAGTGAGAACATTTTCACAATTTGTATTCACTGCAGAGTAAGAGTTAGAAGCTAAAAGCATGTGATTCTTTTTAAATAAAAATAGAAAGTGAGTCTGCTGTATTTCCACTCAACTACAAGTGATGATTGACTAAATGCACTGGTCTCCAATTAACCATTTGTTCTTCTAGTAATTTCCTTCTACTCGGACCCATAACATTGAGTAAGAAATATCATCCATACAAAACTTCAAAAAACCACTCATGAATTCTGACAACATAGACGGAGACACTGGCCAAAACATGTGCCGACTTTGTTTAATAGTTTTACCTCAAATATCAAGGGAACATGGGGAAACCTGGGTTTTAATGCTTATTTTCAGTGATAAAATGAAGTTCTCAAATGCTGTCTGGTTGGGACTTGGGTCCTCTGCTACTCATAACAGCCATTATTTATACATTACTGAAACACACACACAGTCCCTGTACAGCTACAGTATGCATGAATTAGAGCTGAAAGATCTTACTGTATACTGTATTCTGAATCTCACTGAATCTCCTCACAAAGTAAACTAACTTGGGGGTTCTGCCTCTGTGGGCATGAACCTACATTAAACCTCAGGGATGGTCTCAATCTGAGCAGGACTAATTATCCCTTTAAAAATACTGAAAATCTCTTTGAAACAGACTTGAAACCAGTCTAAAACGTAGTCCTAAAACTAGTCTGAAAAACATCTGCATACAAATCATAGCATTGATATCAATAGCTCTGATCATTACCTGCAAAAAACAACTTGACCTTAGCATTTGTTAAGAACCCTCACCTTCTACTTGGGACATTTTACTTGGGATTTAATCACAAATCCACCACACAATTCATTGAGCACACTTGCCAATCTCTGGTAAAAGAGGCCCAAAACGCAAAACACAACCAGAAGCCAGTAGTCAAATGTTTTGGCCGATGTCTTAATTAGAGTTCTGGGACCCCCTTAACAAACATACTGATCATCACTTTCCTCTGCACCAGCAGCAGTCAACAGAACTGAATCCCTGGGTATGATTTATAATTAGAAGCGTTTCCTATTTTAGACAAACATGCCCTTTCCCACAGACATTTTACATTTTTTGGCTTCAAGCACAGGGAGTGCATACATGCTAACAGTGCCGATTTCCTAGCAAATGTCTTACATCCTGATGCATAGGAACACACTTACATGCAAATTATCATATAGTCAAGGCCACAACAAGAGCAGAACGCGTGGTCCAGCAAATAAAAATTGCATCTACCAAAGCAAAAAAAAAAGAAAGATGCTTGTTTAACAGTGACTGGGGTAAGAAATATTAATTTATTCTGCACATTAGAGTTAGTGAAAACGTTAGGTCACCTCCCGTAACCCGGTTCCCTGAAAGAGAAGACGACCACCAAACATTACTTATGGGATATGCCTCCTATTGGTAGGTATTTACTGAGCTCTTTATAGCAGAGCTGCTGATAGGCCCTTTCCTGGGGTGACGTCCTCAGTCCTGCCTACCGAGGGATTAAACAGTCATTGGATGTCCCTGCACATAAACATGCTGGAGTTGCAAGTTGTTTTAGTTGCCCTCCAGCACTTCCTCCCGGTGCTGCAAGGAACACATGTGTTGGTCTGGAAGGACAACAGTGGTGGCATATGTCAACCACCAGGATTTGGTGGTCATCTTCGAATTGAAAGGGAACCACAGGTTTTCTCTTTTTGTGGCCCTCTGAACAAATTCTAAATGTTAGCAAGTATGGGAGTGCACTAGTTGGTAATAGATGATAACTAGCATGTTTTTGCAGTTAGAAAATGTTGCATACAAAAACAAAGCTGGTCTCATTACTGGATTGCTGTAGTGTATGATAAAGTCATGTGCATAGGGACAGATTTTTTCATAAAGACTGTATAAGCCAGTTGATACATTTTAGTAGCTGATCTCACATTTTTATGTCCCTGACTGGGTGAAAAACAAAAAAAAATGTGCTGGGATGCAGTGTTTTACTTAGATCTCTTAGAACAGTCCAGTTTCACCTGCATTATACCAGGCTGGTTGCCTTTTTTGTGTGGTCTCCACTTCATGGGTTGCTGTACAACATATTTCCTTCCGTGTGTATATGACTTTAGAAACTGGTACTGATTGGTACTAATCACATGACAAATGCTCCACTCTTACCAAAATAATAACCTTTGGAGAGTTTCTGTGATGTCAGCTAGGAGACCTTTAGTTTACAGTCACAGAACCTCTAACTCACTGTACATCTTTTTTTTTAATTTTTTTATATAATACCTGGATATTAATATATGTTAAAAGAAAGGACAATATAAAGGAGTCTTTGCTTAGGTCACAGGTCAAATCTAATCATCTAGAGGAATATGTCTTGTTTTTGTAATTAAATTTAACATGAATGTTGACATAACTAATCACATAATACATGCTCCTCCAAGACTGCCCAGATGGACATTACACTGGAAAAAAAAAGATTACGTTGGCATATGTTGGTACAATCATAGACAAAACAAGTACACTTTCATTGATCTCACTGTCACTCAGGTCACTCTTGTCTATAGACGTGATACAGGTGTTGCATAATTACTACTGTTACTTCCAATGCAAAAGTTGGCACACTTGCCACTATACAATATGGCATTGCCACATATCTATCCAAGACCATCGGTTTACCAAATGCATTTGAATATATATCTCACTCAGTAAAATGATTGTGCTTCCTTGTCTTATTATTGTCATATAAGAACAGCTAACAGCACAATATTCTGCATATCAATAAACACACCCAGGTTATGTCCTTCTGAGCAGTCGTGGTGGAGCATTTGTCATGTGATTAGTCATTGCTGATGTCATTACTGATGTCTTGTATGACATCATATCTGATGTGATGCACAGGCATAATAGGGGTGAGTTAAGGTTGCGTGCAACCTCAACATCCCATTTCCTGACTTTTGTAATTTTGAAACCACAATTTCTGTACTTTAATAACTTTGACCCCCTTCAATGGATTTGCACGAAAATTTGGATGTGTGGTCATTTCGTTCTGCTCTGATATGTGGATTCCAAGATTCAGATAGTGAAAAAAAAATTAAATATGTGTGTTTTTTGCTGTTTTTTTTTTTGCCAGTCTCCAGCTCCAAAACAGTTTGGAATTTTTGTTTGACAATTTTAGGATACAAGGGGACTTGCCCAGAATAGCGCCTTTTTCTGATTTGGTGAAAACATATTCATGTGTTCCTGAGTTACAGGGATTTTAAATTTTGGTTCTGATGATTCTCAGTACAGCTCTTGCAGTTAGATGTTTGATCTCGAAAAAGGAATTGGCATCATGACAAAATATTCTTTTTCGTGAGGGTCTAATCTACTTTCATCAGAAAAAAATCTTTGTTTGTGAGGCGGACATTTTTTTTCAATTTAAAAAAAAAATTGAAACTACCTGAAAATCATATATCTTTAGGAAAACCATGACATGTCTGTATATAATTGGGACTCCATAAGATTGACTGTAACGTTGTCTTTTCATTTTGTGAGTGGGAAATGTGTTTATTTTATCTTTCTTCTACTCGGAGAAAGGATCCTTGAGGAGGTCCAGAAGCATTTAAACTAGAAAGGAAGGGGGGAGAAAACAAAAAAACAGAAGGGAGACCACATCAAAACAAGGGCAACAACTCAGGTAAGACAACTATTAAATGTATTTATCTTAATGCTAGAAGTCTCAGAAACAAAATGTTAGAACTTGAAGCTACTGCACTAACAAGTAACTACGATGTGATAGGTGTTACAGAAACTTGGTTGTCTGAGAGTGATGGAGACGAATATAATATTAGTGGGTACACACTATATAGGAAAGACAGGCAGGACAGAAGAGGCGGAGGGTAGCGCTATACATAAGAAATAGTCTTGAAGCCCAGGTGTTAAATCAGGACAAAGAAAACAATGCAGAATCAATATGGGTCAGAATAATGGACACAAATTCAAAGGGCATAATAATAGGAGCATGCTATAGACCGCCAAATTCAGACGCTGAGCAAAATAATCTGTTATACAATGACATTCGAAATGCGTGTAGAAAACGAGAAGCCATACTGATGGGGATTTCAACTTCCCCATATAAAATGGGAAAACTTCGATGGGGGCACGACGGACGAAATTGAAATGGTGGAAATGACAAATGACTGCTTCCTAACGCAATTTGTCAAGGCACCGACTAGAGGGGAGGCATGCCTTGATTTAGTCTTTTCAAATAATGAAGACAGAATAACTAAAACAGAGGTCAGAGAGCCATTGGCAAACTCAGACCACAACATGGTCTCATTTGAAGTATTTTTTAAAACCCCAAAAGTAATGACTAAAGCTAAGGTTTATAATTTTAGAAAAGCAAACTATGAAGTTATGAAACAGAGACTAACAGAAGTAGATTGGAGTAAAATAGAGAAAACATCCACAGAAAAAGGATAGCTGTTTTTTAAAAATGTAGTTAGTACAAGAGGCGCAAAACAATTACATCCCAAAAGTAGACAAATCTAAATCTAAAACAAAATGGCCAAAATGGTTTACTAGATCAATTAAAAAAAATATTCAGCGAAAAAAGGCACTTTACAGAGCGTTTAAAAGGGACCAAAAACAAAGTACACAGAAAGAGTACTTGGAACTGCAAACACAAGTCAAAAAGGAAGTTAGAAAGGCCAAGAGAGAGATAGAAATCAATATTGCTAAGGGGGCTAAAACCAATTCCAAAATGTTTTTCCAATATTATAACAGCAAGAGAACATTCAAACAGGAGGTTAAATGTCTAAGAGACACAAATGGCAAAATCATAGATGAAGAAAAAAAAATAGCAAATATATTAAATGATTACTTTTCAAAGGTTTTTACAAAGGAGGACACGGACAACATGCCCCACATGTCGACCTGTCCCTATCCAATTTTAAATAACTTTAGCATAACAGAGGCAGAAGTGTTAAAGGGACTAGGAGCTCTTAAATAAACAAATCCCCTGAGCCGGATGAGATCCTCCCAATAGTACTCAAAGAAATGAAAGAAGTTATTTACAAACCGCTAACCAAGATCATGCAACAGTCTCTTGACACGGGTTGGACCGACAGACTGGAAAATAGCAAACGTAATACCGATCCACAAAAAGGGAGACAAAACCGAACCAGGTTGTAAACTTATGGAATCTATAATAAGTTAATAATAACTATAATAAGATCCAAAATGGAAAATTACCTATATGGTAACAGTATCCTGGGAGACAATTAGCATGGTTTTAGGAAAGGGAAATCGTGTCTAACTAACCTGCTTGATTTTTTTGAGGATGCAACATCGACAATGGATAATTGCAAAGCATACGACATGGTTTATTTAGATTTCCAGAAAGCGTTCGACAAAGTCCCGCATAAAAGATTAATTCTCAAACTGAACGCAATAGGGATTCGAGGAAATGCATGCACATGGATTAGGGAGTGGTTAACACGTAGAAAACAGAAAGCACTGATTAGAGGAGAAACCTCAAAATGGAGCGAGGTAACCAGTGGTGTACCACAGGGATCAGTATTAGGTCCTCTGCTATTCCTAATCTACATTAATGATTTAGATTCTGGTATAGTAAGCAAAATAGGAGGAGTGGCAAACACTGTTGCAGCAGCAACGGTCATTCAAAATGATCTAGACAGCATTCAGAACTGGGCGGACACATGGCAAATGATATTTAATAGAGAAAAGTAATGCACGCAGGCAATACAAATGTGCATTATAAATATCATATGGGAGATAATGAAATTGACGAAGGAATCTATGAAAAAACCTAGGAGTTTGTGTTGACTCAGAAATGTCTTCATCTAGACAATGTGGGGAAGCTATAAAAAATGCCAACAAGATGCTTGGATATATTGTGAGAAGTGTTGAATTTAACACTAGAACCGCCGCGGGATTAATGAGATTTAAAATGTAAACGAATCTGCGTACTGTCCGTTTAAAAAAAAAAAGAAAAAAGCAAGAAAAAAAATGACATCCGCATTGCATTCACAAACGCAGATTCGTTTACATTTTAAATCCAAACCCGTCAAAATGACTACCGTGGTGGTTCTAGTGTTAAATCAAGGGAAGTAATGTTAAAACATTACAATGCATTAGTAAGACCTCACCTAGAATATTGTGTTCAGTTCTGGTCACCTCGTTACAAAAAAGATATTGCTGCTCTAGAAAGAGTGCAAAATGATCTAAACAGCATTCAGATCTGGGCAGACACATGTACTGTGGGCTAGGTTTTGACATGCACATGTGCTTTTTTTATAGAATTGTTTTTGTACTACTTTTTGTACTTGACAATGTTTTCTTTTCCAATTGATGCCTATGATTAATATGTTTTAATACATTTTGTGACTAAGTTGAACCTATTCATATGTCTCAATATTAAGCAGTCAGACTACAAAAAAAGGAGACGCTAGAGAATTCACTAACAACAAAACTATTGCATTGATTTCACACGACAGCAAGGTCTTGCTGAAGGTCATTCAGAGCAGGCTCGAGATCTTTATGGAGAGAGAGCTGCCCGACAAGCAAGCAGGTTTCAGGAAAAGAAGAGAGACCCGAGACCAGATCGCAAACCTAAGATGGCTTATGGAAAGAGCAAGAGAATACAATCAAGAGGTCTACTTATGCTTTATCGACTACAGCAAAGCATTTGACAGTGTTGATCATGAAGTGATGTGGAACACAATGCAGGAATTCCGGACCATTTGATACACCTGTTGAGAAACCTTTACATTAACCAGGAAGCAACTGTGCAAACTGAGTTTGGTGTGACTGAGAGCTTTGGAATCGGGAAGAGTGTCCAGCAAGGATGCATTTTTATCACCCTACCTGTTCAATTTGTACAGTGACAGAATCATAAGAGAGGCTGGCTTGAATGAGATGAAAGAAGGAGTGAAAATAGGAGGAAGAAAGATTAACAACCTGCATTATGCAGATGACACCACCAAATTGGCAGAGAAGAAAGAGGACCTACTGACCCTGCTGGAGTCTGTGAAGAAAGCAAGTGAGAAAGCTGGCCTTTTCCTCAATCATAAAAGACAAAGGTGATGTCCAACAAGAAGATGGACGATTTCAGAATTGGGAATGAACGGATAGAAGTGGTGAAGAGTTTTTCCTTTCTTGGGTCCACGATTGATGAAAATGGAGATTGCAAAGATGAGATCAAGAGGAGTTTAGTATTAGGAAGAGCCACGTCTGATTAAGATTTGGAAAGACAAAGATATAACAACGGAGACTAAGAAGAGGCTGGTGAAAGCGATGATATTCCCTGTGGTTTTGTACCGGTGCGAGTCATGGACGATGAGGACAATCGAAAGAAGGAAGATCAATGTGTTTGAGATGTGGTGTTGGAGACATGCTAAGAGTGGCATGGACTGACAGAAGAACGAACGCTTCGATAACGGAACAAATTGGACCAACACTACCATTGGAGGCCATGATTGTGAAGCAGAAATTATCTTACTTCGGTCACGTGATGAGAAACAAGGGGTTAGGAGTCAGTGGAGGCAGGAGAAGGAGAGGCAGACCGCGGATGAGATGGTTAGATGATATCAAAAACATAACAGGACTCTGAGGGTGTTCATTATGGAGGTCTCCAGAGGTCGTGTAGGACCTGACAGTACAAGGTGATATACAGTACTGTGCAAAAGTTTTAGGCAGGTGTGAAAAAATGCTGTAAAGTAAGAATGCTTTCAAAAATAGACATGTTAATTGTTTATATTTATCAATTAACAAAATGCAAAGTGAGTGAACAGAAGAAAAATCTACATCAAATCAATATTTGGTGTGACCACCCTTTGCCTTCAAAACAGCATCAATTCTTCTAGGTACACTTGCACACAGTTTTTGAAGGAACTCGGCAGGTAGGTTGGCCCAAACATCTTGGAGAACTAACCACAGTTCTTCTGTGGATTTAGGCAGCCTCAGTTGCTTCTCTCTCTTCATGTAATCCCAGACAGACTCGATGATGTTGAGATCAGGGCTCTGTGGGGCCATACCATCACTTCCAGGACTCCTTGTTCTTCTTTACGCTGAAGATAGTTCTTAATGACTTTCGCTGTATGTTTGGGGTCGTTGTCATGCTGCAGAATAAATTTGGGGCCAATCAGATGCCTCCCTGGTGGTATTGCATGATGGATAAGTATCTGCCTGTACTTCTCAGCATTGAGGAGACCATTAATTCTGACCAAATCCCCAACTCCATTTGCAGAAATGCAGCCCCAAACTTGCAAGGAACATCCACCATGCTTCACTGTTGCCTGCAGACACTCATTCGTGTACTGCTCTCCAGCCCTTCGGCGAACAAACTGCCTTCTGCTACAGCCAAATATTTCAAATTTTGACTTATCAGTCCAGAGCACCTGCTGCCATTTTTCTGCACCCCAGTTCCTGTGTTTACGTGCATAGTTGAGTCGCTTGGCCTTGTTTCCACGTCGGAGGTATGGCTTTTTGGCCGCAAGTCTTCCATGAAGGCCACTTCTGACCAGACTTCTCCGGACAGTACATGGGTGTACCAGGGTCCCACTGTTTTCTGCCAATTCTGAGCTGATGGCACTGCTGGACATCTTCCGATTGCGAAGGGAAGTAAGCATGATGTGTCTTTCATCTGCTGCAGTAAGTTTCCTTGGCCGACCACTGCGTCTACGGTCCTCAACGTTGCCCGTTTCTTTGTGCTGCTTCAAAAGAGCTTGGACAGCACATCTGGAAACCCTGTCTGCCTTGAAATTTCTGCCTGGGAGAGACCTTGCTGATGCAGTATAACTACCTTGTGTCTTGTTGCTGTGCTCAGTCTTGCCATGGTGTATGACTTTTGACAGTAAACTGTCTTCAGGAACCTCACCTTGTTAGCTGAGTTTGGCTGTTCCTCACCTAGTTTTATTCCTCCTACACAGCTGTTTCTGTTTCAGTTAATGATTGTGTTTCAACCTACATATTGAATTGATGATCATTAGCACCTGTTTGGTATAATTGTTTAATCATACACCTGACTATATGCCTACAAAATCCCTGACTTTGTGCAAGTGTACCTAGAAGAATTGATGCTGTTTTGAAGGCAAAGGGTGGTCACACCAAATATGGATTTGATTTAGATTTTTCTTCTGTTCACTCACTTTGCATTTAGTTAATTGATAAATATAATCTATTAACATGTCTATTTTTTAAAGCATTCTTACTTTACAGCATTTTTTCACACCTGCCTAAAACTTTTGCACAGTACTGTATATATATATATATATATATATATATATATATATATATATATATATATATATATATAGTGTAACAAGGCAGGGAGGGGGTTAAAATGCACCCTGCCAAAAACACGTGCATATGTTGATTTAGTTTCATTATTAACGAACCCGAGCCACAAGGCTTGTTTACAGAAATGTTCGTTATATCAGGGTGTTCACTATAACAGGGTTTGGCATTTTTCTGAATCAGAATAATGACAAAACACCAAATTTGAATTGAACATCAATATATAGTACTTTTATGAAGATTACTTCACATTGATAAACATTTAAACGTTATTGTGACAAGGTACTCGTGACACATGTGTGGGTAACTGCATTGCAAGATGGAAAGAAATGCCAGCACAGGTGCGCAGGATGTATTAAACACAAAACAGAAAGTAAACAAACGGGTCATGTGACACTACCAACGATAATAACGCACAGAGGACACATACAGAAGACGGGCAGGCAGGCAGCAAGTCTCAATCGAGCGCCCGTCTGTAAACAATCATTTGATCAAACATAACAACTCCAAAAAGCACACAAAACAAACCCATTTCCACATATAAATTACACCAACACTAATTTCCCTTGTGCAAGGTAATCACCCTGCTACAGGTATGTTTAAAACAAAACAGTAAAGAAATGAAAAAGGAAAGAATGTACACTTACACGCTGAATACAATAATTACATGTCCTTTCTCTTGAAAAAACTATCCAGCGTAGATTGCTCCTCACGCCCGTTGCCTGGTTGCAGTTTGTATGAAGATGACGGACAGGCAATGATTGCATTCGTCATGCATGATTCGTACTACAATAGGTCATCTTTGAATTAGCGTTATCTTTGAATCAGTCAACCATGATGTTTGCTTTCACTCAAGAGAATAACACACTTGACACTGGAGAAAGTTCATTGTCAGTCAGTACTGAGATCGTTGTATCCGGGTCGATCCTGTACGTGATAGTTCTAATAGGGCTAATTTGCATTGAAAAAATCGGTTCTTGCTGTTGGGATCGTTAAAAATGAGTGTTCCTTATAAGAAGGGTTTGTTATAGTGAAGTTAGCCTGTATATGTATCTATATATTTTTCAAGCTTAACGGCTTGTGCTTAAAGATTTCTTTGAAAGACTATTTTACAGATTACATTTTATTCAAATCCTATTATTCATAGCAGTCTTTCAGGGAGAAGGCCTGTGCAGCCTGGTGTCCAACCAAGACATTGATGTAAGTCTGTTTCTAAAACCCAATCTTATTAGGCAACATCAATTCCTTTTCTTCTCCCTGCCAGTCTCACTAAGAGGGTATTAGTCTAATTCTCAACTCTTTTGAATGCATGCACAGAACCCCTGCAGACATGCAGATGCACAATACTGGATTATGGAAATGTATCAAGAAAATAAAAAAGTGTCAGCCTACCAGCTTAACCCTTCTACTTGACAACTAGGAGATTTAAACAGAGATTAGAAGTAGAGATAAAATACTAATGAGAAGAATATCAATGCTAATAATATGTACTACTAATTATCTTAGGGAGAAGGAACCCAGTTCAGCTTTAAGGCATTTGATATTTATTAGTAGAAGCTATTAAAGGTACAGACTATGGGTTTGTTAAGACCCAATTCTCCTTTATGCTTGCAAATGCAGCTGCTCTAACTGATGTCACTGTGTTGGATGTCAGTTATTTCCAATTCCCCCACGCCTGTGTGAGCAGTCTTCTTGCTGTCAGATTCATTCTGATTTGTTACTGTGGGGCTCATAGTAGTCTTTCTTATTTTCTGTGACTAATTTTCAATGTGTCATAAAAACTTTAATTGAAAGTGAACTCTTCAAATATTCTTGTATAACAACAAAGAAATGGTACAGATAATAATAATAATAATAATAATAATAATAATAATAATAATAACAACAAAAACTATATCAGTAAGTAAACAAGCTGGAAAATCTGAGAAGCCTGATCATTGTCATCATCATCATCATCATCATCATCATAATGAGGAATAATGTACACCCAGCTAAGGCTATAATTCTATTGAGGATTTGTGCTGACATATAAATCATGAGAGCAATTTATCATTGTCACCAGAAAACCAAGACAGAATTATATATATATATATATATATATACAGTACTGTGCAAAAGTTTTAGGCAGGTGTGAAAAAATGCTGTAAAGTAAGAATGCTTTCAAAAATAGACATGTTAATAGATTATATTTATCAATTAACTAAATGCAAAGTGAGTGAACAGAAGAAAAATCTAAATCAAATCCATATTTGGTGTGACCACCCTTTGCCTTCAAAACAGCATCAATTCTTCTAGGTACACTTGCACAAAGTCAGGGATTTTGTAGGCATATAGTCAGGTGTATGATTAAACAATTATACCAAACAGGTGCTAATGATCATCAATTCAATATGTAGGTTGAAACGCAATCATTAACTGAAACAGAAACAGCTGTGTAGGAGGAATAAAACTGGGTGAGGAACAGCCAAACTCAGCTAACAAGGTGAGGTTGCTGAAGACAGTTTACTGTCAAAAGTCATACACCATGGCAAGACTGAGCACAGCAACAAGACACAAGGTAGTTATACTGCATCAGCAAGGTCTCTCCCAGGCAGAAATTTCAAGGCAGACAGGGGTTTCCAGATGTGCTGTCCAAGCTCTTTTGAAGCAGCACAAAGAAACGGGCAACGTTGAGGACCGTAGACGCAGTGGTCGGCCAAGGAAACTTACTGCAGCAGATGAAAGACACATCATGCTTACTTCCCTTCGCAATCGGAAGATGTCCAGCAGTGCCATCAACTCAGAATTGGCAGAAAACAGTGGGACCCTGGTACACCCATGTACTGTCCGGAGAAGTCTGGTCAGAAGTGGCCTTCATGGAAGACTTGCGGCCAAAAAGCCATACCTCCGACGTGGAAACAAGGCCAAGCGACTCAACTATGCACGAAAACACAGGAACTGGGGTGCAGAAAAATGGCAGCAGGTGCTCTGGACTGATGAGTCAAAATTTGAAATATTTGGCTGTAGCAGAAGGCAGTTTGTTCGCCAAAGGGCTGGAGAGCGTACACGAATGAGTGTCTGCAGGCAACAGTGAAGCATGGTGGAGGTTCCTTGCAAGTTTGGGGCTGCATTTCTGCAAATGGAGTTGGGGATTTCGTCTGAATGGTCTCCTCAATGCTGAGAAGTACAGGCAGATACTTATCCATCATGCAATACCATCAGGGAGGATTCTGATTGGCCCCAAATTTATTCTGCAGCATGACAACGACCCCAAACATACAGCGAAAGCCATAAAGAACTATCTTCAGCGTAAAGAAGAACAAGGAGTCCTGGAAGTGATGGTATGGCCCCCACAGAGCCCTGATCTCAACATCATCGAGTCTGTCTGGGATTACATGAAGAGAGAGAAGCAACTGAGGCTACCTAAATCCACAGAAGAACTGTGGTTAGTTCTCCAAGATGTTTGGGCCAACCTACCTACCGAGTTCCTTCAAAACTGTGTGCAAGTGTACCTAGAAGAATTGATGCTTGATGCTGTTTTGAAGGCAAGGGTGGTCACACCAAATATGGATTTGATTTAGAATTTTCTTCTGTTCACTCACTTTGCATTTAGTTAATAGATAAATATAATCTATTAACATGTCTATTTTGAAAGCATTCTTACTTTACAGCATTTTTTCACACCTGCCTAAAACTTTTGCACAGTACTGTATATATATATATATATATATATATATATATATATATATATATATATATATATATATATATATATAATTTTCCATAGATCAAAGGAAGGCTACAAATCAATATTGCCTGAAAGATCAAAGAAAGGCTACAAATCAATATTGAACGTGATGACATCATCACACTGTCTCCTAAACCAATCCCCAGAACATGCTTGGCAGGCTCCCTCACACAGAGAAAACACCCATTGTACTCTCCTGCTTCATCTGTGCAGAGATAGTTACTTCTACCGGTTCTTTAGAAAATATACAACATATCTTCACCAATTAAAGGGAAAAAAGGACACCTTCCCTGTAAGTGTAATTTTTATTTTATTTATTTTTTTATTTTATTTAAAATGTTTCCGTACTCCCCGCCCCTGTGCATATTATGTATTGTTTTGTATTTGTATTATGTATTATGTGTTGAAGGACGGGCAAAAACTTGTCCGCCATTATTGTTATTTTAATACCTTGTGAGAATGCGTGACTGATCAGCTACTGATTATATAATTAACTGACAGTCACGCAGAATTGTTATACTCGTGCAGACTATGGCCGAGAGGTTAATAAGATAAAAGACCTGCAGCTATGACTGCACAGGGTTGAGTGTTCAGGAGAAGCCCCGCCGCTGTCTCCAGCACAAGAGGGAGAAGCCCCGCCGCTGACTCCAGCACAAGAGGGAGAAGCCCCGCCGCTGTCTCCAGAGCAAGAGGGAGAAGCCCCGCCGCTGTCTCCAGCACAAGAGGGAGAAGCCCCACCGCTGTCTCCAGCGCAAGAGGGAGAAGCCCCACCGCTGTCTCCAGAGCAAGAGGGAGAAGCCCCGCCGCTGTCTCCAGAGCAAGAGGGAGAAGCCCCGCCGCTGTCTCCAAAGCAAGATGGATAAGCCCTGCCGCTTATCCATCTGCCGCTGCCGCTTATCCACAGGTTCTGTGGCCGGGTCCCGGGAGGAGGGAGCCGCCGGCTGTGAAGAGAGGGAGAGTCAGGAAACCACCTCCATCGGCAGCAGTGCAACTAGCAGCAATTGCGTTGTCAGCCTTGCTTTTGCAGCCTTTCAGCTGCATGAGTGCCCTACTCCATTGACAGTATTGCTTCTGTGAGCATTACCGCTGCCAGCGTTGCCCCTAGCAGCATGTACGCCGATAGCATTTCCACTGGCAACCTTGCTGCCTGTGGGCCCATCCAAGTCTCCTTTCTTGGCCCAGAACTATAGCCAAGACTGCTGGATTTTTAAGGGGGGAGGTGGCCTTTAAGACCATGTGTGCTATGCACAAGGGGGGTGATGTGTGATGCGGTACTCCCCGCCCCTGTGCATATTATGTATTATTTTGTACTTGTGTTATGTATTATGTGTTGAAGGACGGACGAAAACTCGTCCTCCATTATTGTTATTTTTAATACCTCATGAGAATACATGACTGATCAGCTACTGATTACATAATTAGCTGAGTCACGCAGAATTGTTATACTCATGTAGACTGTGGTCGAGGGGTTAATAAGATAATGAATAGCCAGGTAATCACTCGGCTATAATATAAAAGACCTGCAGCTTTGGCTGCACAGGATTGAGTGTTCAGGAGTGGAGAACGAGAGTAAGAGAGAGAGAGAGGAGGTAAAATAATAATTAGAAGAAAACAATTGCTACTCATTCTGGAACAACCAGCACGACACTTGATATAATTTTTATTTGTTTGTTTGTTTTGGCCCATGTGCCTTTTGTTTTGTGAAAGTCTTTTGTTTTGTTTAAACCTTTTATTTTGAAATAAACGCACTGCAGGGCTTTTCATACTCCAGTCTGCTACTGTTGTGCGGTTTCATTTCCTGGCCTGACGTCACCACCAGCCATCCTATTCACACGGCATTATCAATGTTTCTTTCCTTCCCATTCACGCCGTGAGTGTCTTGGCAGCTGACGCTCCTCCCTCAGAAGTAAATAACATGACAACAAAAAACTGAATAAATCAAAACCTTTCCAATATTTTTTCATTTTCTGCTATGTGACTCAAAGGGCAGTCCATATTTGCCATACATATTTCTAATGCATACAACACGTTTATTTTAAACTTCAGTATTGTTTTTATTATGTTAATATTTTTTGGTGGTGGGAAAACTACATGTAATATTACTAAGAATCAGAGTAGAAATTTTGCTTGTCTTTTTGGAGGTTGAAGCTATAATTCCTCATCTCTCAAGGGCCTCTGTTTTCTGAGGGCCACGAGTCTGGACCAATAAAACCGGTTCATTACTACGAGTACACTATCTGGTACCACCAGCCTGCAGTATAAAGTCCCAATTCTCATTTTAAATTAAACTTAGCAAGTAACAAACTAGACTACCCATTTCCAAATATGTAATCACAACAAAAATGGGCAAAAATGTTTTTCTTTGTTTAACAGATGAAGTAGCAGGCATTCAAATATATTGTAATATAGTACTATATAGTGTGACAGAAAATGTAGGTGTTCAGGAGTAAAGTCGTTAAAATAGAGGGGGTTTTAATGATTTAGTTCTGTTTCGCTACATTTTTTGTCACAGTCGTGTGTTTGTTTATATCTGTAATAAGTGTGTGAGACTCGTTGATGTAGTCTAATAGGAAAAATACTACAAAACCCAAAACTCCCAGAATCTCATGACAAACGGTGGGAATTCTGGGTTATTTAAACCAGGAAGGATTACTACAGAGAGCGGTGTAGCCATGGTGGCTGGTAATAGAGATAATGGTATGGTCATTGTGGCTGTTAATCAAGACAAAACTAAGCAGAGCCTGAAAACAAAAGTGATACTAGAAGAGAACATAAATCGGCTACTTTTCAGTGTGGATGTTTGTCTTCTTCACCCAACTACTTTCTCAGGAAACGAAAGCATTGTACCGGGTTTGTTTACAACCAACAGAGCCTATCGCTGTGGTCTACAAAACAGGACTGTGAGTACACACCACTTGTATTTTTATTCCAAGAAGGAATGTTTATATATGTCCCAGTGATCTGAGCCTGGGACAAGAAGGTAGAGGAAGATTGGTACTGTGTGTAACCCTGTTTCTATTGAAGAGACAAATAAGTGTTTTGATACATTTGTAAACTAACCAGAGCATGAATACAGTTTTAGAGGAAAACTGTGTGATGATTCTTTAAAGAATATTAAACTAAAAGTTGAACAAATAACCGCACTACTTCATGGAAGGAGTATTTTTTTCTATTTAATACTGCTATACAACGAGTGCCATTCCAGGGTTTGCCAGCAGAGGTCCTCGGAGGGTGGAATAAAGCAAGCTGTATGCTTACCTGCAATACCAGTATCCAATCACCAGAGCATCGCCAAAGAGACAGAAAAAGACCTGTGGGAAACCAAGAAGGACTTGTGTATCACTGCTGCATAAAAGAATAGAAAGAAAGGAGATGGACTTTTAACTTTTGATCCGCCTTTGAGAGGGATCCAGTGCCAGGCTGCCTAACCCAGTGAAGAGTCTTGAAAAGGAAAAGTCCATCTGTGTTTTGTTTTGTTTTCCTTTTTGTTTTATTGTTTGGAATTGACAACCAATAATTCTTAGAGGGTTCAAGAAGTGAGCTAGTGCCCAAAAACTGGGTTAGGTTTTTGTTTTCATTTAATTGTTCGGTTTATCTAATCCATGTAAATAAACCTGCCCTGTTTTCTTCATTTGAACTTCTGACTTCTGGTCTCTCATTTGCACGAGTACGGTCGGAGAGCCAAACAACAGGTCACAATAGTAACTTACCAAAGTATTAGCCACAGATTATCATTAAAAATAAAAATTTAAATAAGTGTTGCAGTGCGCAGCTAACCTGCTCAGCCATTCCTTTCATGAAAAAAAAACGGTAAAACACTGAACGAAGACTACATGGCATGTTTTTTTGTTTTTTTTCTTATACCCTAACTGTGTTTAGATTTGAATATATCCATCTTTATGATTAAGCATGACATGAATTAAAGGTTCTTGGTCAAAATGTACATAATTTTGACACAGTGTATTTCAATTAAACAAATAGGCTTATGTAGTCTTATAGTATAATAAACTGGTTCATATAATGTTGAAATTGTTTGACAAGTAGTGACTACTGAATTTCTCCAGTGACTACAGTTTACAGGGATTAGTCAAGACACTAGTGACTACAAAAATATAACACTCAGGGAAAACCCTAGATGCAGTCAGAATGTCACAACAGAACAGTGGCAACTGATGGGGAACCAATTAATAAATACATAGGCTTGGTCATTTTCGACATTTATTTCAAACTAATTGCAATAAATGTACACAACAGGAATATTGGCTAATGAGCCATTGCTCCATATCACTTGATTTATGCAGCACTGCCGGAGAACAACACAGATCTGATGGCTCCACTGCAGAACCACAGGCGCCCTATCGGCCACAGGCGTCGCTGGTGCGCAGCAAAACTAAGCCCTCCCTACCCGGGCGGCGGTAGACTCCACCATCGAGGCCCTAGTTAAGGCCCCGCCGGTGGGTGGATTGGCTAGAGACCCGGCGTGCCCGAACCCCCAGTGTAAGGTGACGGAAACACATCTCAAGCGGGCGTATGCAGCAGAGGCGCAGGAAACTGGTCTGTCTAATAGCGAGTGTGCTTACTGCTTACTTGGATGGCATATTGCGCAAGGCCCCGCTCCCTGAGCCGGTGGCCACGGAGTTATGTCTCCTGTCCAGCACACTGCTGTAGATCTCTGGTCTCCAAGGGCAAGCTTTTGGCCGGAGCCTGGCTAGCTGGACTGTGGCTCGTAAGCTGTGGCTGTCACAAGCCAGCGTTCCTGATGCGGATAAGGTTGCGCCCCTTGACGCGCCTATATCTCCAGCACATACCTTTGGGCCAGCCGTGGAGGAGATCTTACAGAGATCCCACTGGGAACGCAAGGCGTCCCGGCAGGTGGCCGCGTTGCTCCCTCCCCGCACCTCCGCTTGGGACAGGTCGAGCCGCTGGCGAGCTCCTCAGACGCGGACTGTCACCAGAACAGTTCCAGTCCCCACGGCTCCGCTTGGTGACCTAAGGCATCGCCTACAGGGCACATCAGCAGCAAGCAACTGGACCCAACTGGCAGGGAACGCAGGTCATGGCCATTCTACACACCAGCATCACAGGAGGCATTTTCAGGGCCAGCTCCCTTCCCACAGCCTCCCCAAACTGCCCCGCCTCTGAAGGCTGGTGGCCTCAGACCCCCTTTTCGGCACAATAGCTGCAGTACTGGCACTCTTGCACCTCCTGGGTGCAAAACGGTTACGGGCTTCAGTTTCGATTGGGACCTCGAGGCATCACAAATACTTTCGTGACAGACCCTCTCCAGGCCTCGGTACTTCGTCTCATAGACCCCTTCTCCCACGGACGGGGGTACTACAAGTTATTTTCTGGTACCCAAGAAGGACGGCGGGTTTCGCCCCATCTTAGACCTGAGGCTCCTCAACGGGTTCTTAAAAGAAAGGAGGTTACAAATGTTGATGCACCATCACATCCTCCAGTCTGTCCGGCCGGGAGACTGGTTCACCACTGTGGACTTATGGGACGCATACTTTCACGTTCCCATTCGTCCAGAGCACAGAAAGTATCTCCACTTTTCCTTTCAGGGAAGTGTTTATGAGCGTTTATCAGTTTCGGACGACAGAGTTGCAGCAATCCAAGGTTGCCTCTCAAAAGGGATTGCAGGTAACCCTCCTATTGTGCCCGTAAACTATTGGGTCTGATGGCCGCAGCCACATCAGCCATTCAGCTGGGTCTGCTTCGCATGAGCCTGCTACAAGCGTGGCTCAATGTATTCCACCTCAATGCCAAACTCGACAGACACCGTCAGCTGACGGTGTCTCACGCGTGCTCGGCAGCCCTACGCTGGTGGAGGACGTTCTCTCATCTGCGCGAAGGTGTGCAAATTGGAGTAGTGTTGAACCGCCAAGTGGTGACGACAGACGGCTCCAACTTGGGTTGGGGGGCAGTCTGGGAAGGCAGAGGAGTACGCGGATCTTGGCCGGACCTCTGGACATCCCTGCACATAAACATGCTGGAGTTGCAAGCGGTTTCCCTTGCTCTCCACCACTTTTTTCCAGTGCTGAGCGGCATGCATGTGTTGATCCGGACAGACAACATGACAGTGGTGGTGTATGTCAACCACAAGAGGGGTCTACGGTCCCCGGTGCTGCATCGCATAGCCTTCAGGCTATTGCAGTGGGCTCAGAGGAACTTGCTGTCCCTTCAGGCGACACACATTCCCGGGGCAGTGAACTGGGCAGCGGACCTCCTCTCCAGGAGCGGTCCGCATCCGTCAGAGTGGCGACTCCACCCTGGCTAGAACATAAGAACATAAGAAAGTTTACAAACGAGAAGAGGCCATTCAGCCCATCTTGCTTGTTTGGTTGTTAGTAGTTTATTGATCCCAGAATCTCATCAAGCAGCTTCTTGAAGGATCCCAGGGTGTCAGCTTCAACAACATTACTGGGGGGTTGGTTCCAGACCCTCACAATTCTCTTGTGTAAAAAAGTGCCTCCTATTTTCTGTTCTGAAGCCATTACCCCATATCTTGCCCTATGCCAGTCATCTTACAGTTTCTGCAAGAACTGCTTGATGCTGGTTGGTCACCTTCCACCTTGAAGGTGTATTTAGCAGCTATCTCTGCTTGCCGTGCCCCCGTAGATTCAATGTCTCCGGGGCACGCATTTTTTGGCTACCTGTTTTCTTAAAGGCGCTCTGCGATTACGCCCTCCTAGGAGGACTGTTCTCCCTGAATGGAGCCTCAATGTTGTACTGGAGGCTCTCACGAAGGCCCCGTTTGAGCCCATACACTCCATAGAGTTGAAGTACCTGTGTATGAAGACAGCCTTCCTCGTGGCTAACACCTCCGCTAAGCGGGTCAGTGAGCTGCAGGCGCTGTCTGTGCACAGCTCCTGCATGTGTATTTGGGAAGATGTCTCTGCGCACCAACCCTGCTTTCCTCCCCAAGGTGATCACAGTCTTCCACGTCAATCAGTCTGTGTGTAACCCGTCTACTTAAGCCTGATCTATGCCTGCAGGCTCAAATTGAAAATCCCCCAATTACAGGGGCCAGAACACTCCCCGTCTGGTATCTGTAAAGATGCCAACATTAACACTAGAACTTAAAGTTACTTATCAGTCTCTGGAGATAGGAGTAGGACAGTCTCTGAAACTGGACGCAGAAAGGTCTTGCAAGACCCCTCTCTTGCTGTCTTGACTTCAACCTTTCTTACTTTCCCATCTCTGCCAGGAAAGGTCTTCACAACGATTCCCATGGGCCAGTCATTCCTTTTCACTTGACTGTCTCTCAGCATCACAATGTCTCCCTCCTGAAGGTTGGGCTTCTCTTTCTGCCACTTCCTACGACTCTGCAGGGTAGGAAGGTACTCTTTTCTCCAGCGCTGCCAGAAGGTGTTGCCAAGGCTTTGAACTTGCCTCCACTGCCGGCTGAAGAGGTCTTTCTCGTTGAATTCACCTTGGGGAGGAGGAACTACAGCAACCTTTTGGGTGAGGAGTGTCGCTGGCATCAAGATGAGGGGGGAGTCTGGATCCGTGGACACAGGAACCAATGGACGAGCATTCACGATGGCTGAGACTTCCGCCATGAATGTAGTCAGGACTTTGTGAGTAAGCTTGGATGGACCCACCTTCAGCAGCATGGAATCCAGGATGCGCCTCATGACGCCGATCATTCTCTCCCAGCTGCCTCCCATATGAGACGAGTGCAGTGGGTTGAAGACTCAAGTACACCCTTTGTCACTCAGGTACTCTTGGACCTCCTTGTCGCTCTGAACGGCCTTCATCTTCAGCTCTCTGCAGGCCCTGATAAAGTTTGTACCACAGTCGGACCTGATTTGTTTGGCTGGTCCTCTGATGGAAAAGAACCGTCGCAGAGCATTTATGAAGCTTGAGGAATCCATCGACTCAATGACTTCAATGTGTATGGCCCTGGTGCTCATACACGTGAACAGCACAGCCCAGCACTTACTGCTTGCTAGTCCACCCCTGGTGCGACGTGCTGTAACCATCCATGGCCCAAATTCATCTAACCCAACGAAAGAGAAGGGTCAGTGCTGAGGCGATCCACAGGTAAGTCAGACATCATCTGAGTCTCTATCCTCGCACGTAGTCTTCAGCAGATGACACATTGATGGAGTATGCTGCTGACGCGCCGTTTTCCACCGATGACCCACAGACCAGCTGCTCTCAAGGTACCCTCAGTGAAGTGGCGCCCTTGATGGTGGATCTGCTTGTGGTGGTGACGGATGAGTAGAGTCGCGATGTGGCTCCGTCCAAGGAGGATGAGAGGGTTGATTTCATCTTTACCTAGGCTTGCTTGGGACAGGCGTCCTCCAATCCTCAGTAGGCCTGAATCATCGATGTAGGGGCACAGACTGAAGAGTGGGCTCTGCTTAGGAATGGCTTTACCTTCTCTGATGCATTCCAATTCCTCTTGAAAGGCGTCGTGTTGCAGACTGCGGATTATGATGTTCTTGGCTTGATCCAGGTCTTCGGTGGAGCAGGGTTTTTTGCAGATGTGCCATCCTTTGCAGCTGCTGCCTACCTTGAAGGAGTGAGCAACATGCACAAGCCTTGCTGTTGCGTGTGTCAGTGCGTGACAAGCAACTTGGGGGCGGATCTCGTAGTCAGATCTGGGATCAACCGAGTCAAAAGGTGTGAAGGGTTTCTGGCTCTGCTGACCTGAACAAGAAAGCTGGTCCTGTCAACCATGTGCTATGAGATAGGCTGCCTGCTGGGACTGATCTTGAGGCATGATCAGCAGGGTTCTGGTCAGTAGGGACGTGCTTCCACTGCTGTGGGCTGGTAGATCATTATTATTCACATACACGTAGAATCGTCTGGAGTCGTTGTGAATGTAACCCGGGACCACTTTACTATCAGAGTAGAATGTGACAACATCGAGTTGGATGTCAATCTCATCGACGATTGCTTCTGCTATTTCCACAGCTAGAACAGCAGAGCACAGCTCGAGTCTTGGAACGGTGATCTCAGGACGTGGAGCGAGCTTAGCCTTACCGAAGATGAAGCCAACATCTATGTTCCCACTGGCATCAGTTGTCTTCAGGTAAGCTACTGCCGCGATGGCATTCATGGATGCGTCACAGAAGATGCACATCTCTTTCTTGTGTGCTTGGCTGAGAGAGGTGGAGGTGTATGTGCGAGAGATCTTGACCTGCTCAAGCTCCTTCAGTGAGTCTCTCCACAGCTTCCATTCCTTGAACTTCTCTTCTGAGAGATGGGCATCCCAGTCACAAGCCTCCATGGTGAGCTCTCTGAGTAGAGACCTTCCTCGAATGCTTACTGGGGCGGCAAATCCAAGTGGGTCGAACAGGCAGTTGATCGTCGACAAGACTCCACATCTAGTGTATGGTTTCTCTGCTGAAGACACCTGAAATTTGAAGACATCCTCTGCGATGTCCCAGCTCACCCCGAGACTTCTCTGCATGGGAAGGAAGTCGACACTCAGATCCAGGTCCTTCAGCCCCTTAGCTAGGTCGTCTGGAGGAAAGGCTCTCATGTCCTCTGCCTTGTTAGAGGCGATCTTGTGCAGGCGTAAGTTGGAGAGTGCCAACATCTCTTGAGTGTTCTGAAGAAGAGTGATGGCTTTCTTTGTGGGGAGGGATACAAGACCGTCGTCGACGTAAAAGTTCCTGTCGACGAAGTGCCTTGCCTCTGCTCCATAATCCCTCTCGCCCTCTAAGGCGACTCTCCTGAGGCCATACATGGCCACTGCTGGGGATGAGCTATTACCGAAAACGTGGAGCCGCATCCTGTACTCCACAACTTCATCATCCAGGTCGTTGTTGCGGTACCAGAGGAATCTCAGGTAGTTCCGATGGTCTTCACGAACCATGAAGCAATGGAACATCTGCTGCACGTCTGCTGTCACAGCCACTGGTTCCTTTCTGAACTGCAGCAGTACCCCAAGCAGCCTGTTGTTCATATTGGGACCAGTAAGCAGGACGTCATTCAGAGATGGTGCTGGGCGCTGGAGTCGAATACCACTCTTATCTGTCCGGGTTTTTGTGGATGATACACCCCGAAGATCGGAAGATACCAGCACTCTTCTTCTGCTTGTAGGGGTAGAGCGTGCCCAGTCTCAAAGATTTTGCACATGAACTCAATGAAGTGGTCCTTCATCTCTGGACGTTTCTTGAGCGTGCGTGTGAGTGAGGCGAAGCGATTGCTGGCCTGGTCGTGGTTGTTGGGGAGACGTTGCTGTGGGCTACGGAAAGGGAGCGGAGCAACCCAGCTGTTTGATGCATCCTGAAGGAACTCTTTCTCCATCATCTTCAGGAAGGCGAGATCCTCCATTGAGGGAGCTGGTTTGTCATCATCCTTAGTGTAGCAGAAGACAGATTCGCCCATGAGGCTTGCCGCGTCGGCTGGCGTGCATCTCTGCTTCAGGGACAGGGTGCCGGAACTTTGAGGCTGGTGGGTGTGGCTGAAGTTCTCCTTAACATGGAAGCTGCTGAGACAAGGACTCATGAAGCTGGGGGATCCGTTCTCCAGAATGTTTGTCTTGAAGGCGTTAACTGGTGAAGGCTTGTGTGCCCCTCCGAGACAGACATCTCCCACTATCACCCAGCCGAGGGCTAGGTAGGATCTCGGCCTGGGGGTTCAGAGGAGGTATCTTGGTGACTAAGAACTTGAGGTGAGGGTGGTACCTTGTAACATCTGGTGTAAGGATTTCGGCCCTATTTTCTGGGAGCTTGTTGCACTCGATGAGCGTGGGAAGAAGTAAACAGGTCTTTTCATCAGCTGATTCCACAATGAAGCCTCTTGCTCGCCAGCCTAGTCTCTGAGATACCTGAGCACGTCTTGAGGGTGTAGGGTGAGGCGTCATTGGCTATGTTGAAGATCTTGAAGAAGGCTGACCTAGCCAAAGACTTGTTACTTTGGTCATCCAGAATGGCTTATGTTCTCATCTTCTTTTCAGGATGACCTTCTGGGTAAACGTTAACAAGACAGATCTTGAAGCAAGACTTCCCCGGGGGTCTGTCTCCACAGACTTCAGTACAGGTGGACGTGGCAACTGGAGAGGGAGACTCGTCTTCCTCCCCGCCATGCTGTGTGGAGTATCTTTGTGAGACCAAGGGGCAGGACCAGCGTGAAGAGCTGCAATATGCTTGTCGCTTTCGCACCCGGAGCACTGGATGACAGCTTTACAGTTCTTCGCCTGGTGTGCTGTTGAGGAGACACACCTATAGCATACAGAGTTCTCTCTAAGGAAGGTTTTCCTCTCCTCTAGGGGTTTCTCCCTAAAGCCTCTACACTTTCGCAGGGGATGCGGCTTTTTGTGGATAGGGCATTGTTTGTTAGGGTTATCCTTCTTCTTAGATTCATCTTTCTGGATGGCATTGTCCACTTCTGTCTTGTGCACTGTGATAGGGGCTCTCGCCGTTCTCATTGAGAATTTCTCTCCTTTAGGTGGTGCTGCGCTGGAAGTGGAAGTGATGAAGCTTGGGTCGTTCCTCATTTTTGCTTCCACACGGATTAAACTGGAGAAGAACGAGAAGGGTGGGAAGCTGACACCATGCTCCTGTTTGTATCTGGTCCCCTGTGACATCCACTTCTCCTGCATGCTGAAGGGGAGCTTCTCCAGAATAGGCTTCATGCCCATTTCAGTGTCCAGGTAGGACAGGCCGGGTAAGTAACCTTCAGCTTTGGCTCTCAGACGTTGGGGGTCTTTATTGAAGATCTTCGGGAAGCGTTCAAGCTTGTTGAAGAGGGCTGTCTCCATAGCTTCAGCAGATCCATAGCACTCCTCTAGCCGTTGTCAGACCACACTGAGGGCTGCAGCAGGATGATTGACATGGAAGGACCTCATTCTTCTCACATGCTCAGCTGATTCTGGCCCAAGCCACTTGATTAGTAGGTCGAGTTCCTCAATGGGCTTTAGGTCGAGGCCTTCAACGGCGTTGGAGAATGTTGACTTCCAAGCCCAGTAGTTCTCTGGCTTGTCGTTGAACTTGGTGAGTCCAGTTGTAAGGAGGTCGCGGCGTGCTAGGAACTTCGCCAGCTCTGCAACATTGGAACGATCAGAATGGGTCCCACTGGACTCATGACGTTCTACACCAGGTGGCTGGCCGTCATCATCTGAGTAGCGCCTGGGAGACTGTGAGGTGTGGAGCCTGTAGGTGGGGTTAGGCATGTTCACCTCATGCTGTCTGATAAGGTGAGTCATTGGGTGACTTGAGGTGGCTGGCACTTCAGTATGAGTGGGGGCGCGAGACAGAGGATGTAGTAGTGGTTGTGAGCTCTGGACCAGCTTGTTGTGGGAGGGTGAGGAGTTGTGTGGCTGGAGGTGATCAACTGGGGGAGGCGATTCAACCTTGACGTCTGGCTGTGAGACTTCCTTGTATGCCGATGGCTGATGGTAGTTCACATAGGCTTGCTGGTCTTGTACATACTTCTCAGTCCTCTCCAGAGAATGGTAGGATGAGCCTTGTTTGTTGTCGTCAACCCCAGACAACTGTGACATTAGCCTCAAAGACATTAGCCTCAGCTAAGGCGGCCTCCGCCTCTTTCTCCTGCTGAAGAGCCTCTAATGTGGCTTCCAGGAGGGTCTCCTCCACTTTAAGCTGGGCCTTCTTCACTTTCACTTCTATTTCTCTCTGTGCATATTATGCTCTTGCTAGTGCTGCTTCAGCCTTGGCGCGAGTTTCTAATGCAGCCAAACTTGCTGCAGATTTGCTGGAGCGTCTTGATGACTAAGATGAACGTGAGCACTCTGACCTGGTTGCAAGGCTCTTATGCTCTGAAGCTGACATCTTGCATTGGATGTGTGAAGAGGAGTAGAGCAGACTGGATATCTTGTCCACCGGAGGTTGCAATCACCGTTGAGAGTGTCTTTTACTATTCTGCCCTCGCAAAAGAGTCCCCTTCTTAAGCTTAACAGATAGATAAACTCTTTCCAGTAACTGTAGTATTGAATGATGATTTATTGCCACCAGTTCGTAGGTACAGTATTAGAAACTGAGTAAAACTGAAATAAAATAAAGAAAACAACCATAAGTATGAGTATGCTGAATACTATGCTTAATTCTCACTAATAGCACAGCATGTATTTTTACGCATGGTATAATATTATCATAAACTCAGAAATATGCTGCCGTATGCAAAATAATTCCACAAACATGGCAAGATCAATTACATAGAACAGATATCTCCAACCATGCAGCTATCAAGAAAATATGTAAATCTATCACATAAACGATCATCCATATAAAATATCATCATGAATTGAAAGGTAAGTATGTTATTATTGATTTTACTTACAGACAATGCTTCTACAAAATAATTGCAAGAAGGATGGAGTTTGATAATATCTGCAGCTCCACAGAGTGACTTTCACCATTTTTCAATGCTAACAAGGATTCTTCTTTTACAGGATATAGTGAGCAGCGCCGTCTAGTGGCCAAAATGGAATTGACCTTATAAAATGAACTTGAACCAACTACAGGGGCCAGAAAAAGACGCCTACGGTTGGACAACCAGACTGGCGTCCCTGAATGAAAAAGTCACATGGTTCGACCGCCATATTGGATTTCGTGGAAATTTGGGGAATTTTTCAAAACTCATGCCTTTAAAAACGACTTATGGTGGAACTGTGACAATGGCAGCAGATAGTGCAGCAATGGCCTATAAAAAACATATGCTCAATCGAGGTCGATTGAACAATTACATGCCCTTCAGCTGGATTGGCACCAAATATTCAATCTTCTTGTCTTAAACAGCAACGTCAATCGACACCTAAATTGGCACGCATGTTCATGACCAGGTCCTTTCTACCGTTTGTAAAATCCACGCTTTTTTGCAAAAAAACATGGCCGCAGTGTGCAAATAACCATTTCACGACGGCTCTATTTTCATACATTCTTGCATAAATCCAAGGTGCAATACACTACAGTCATGAAACTTTATATGACCATAGAGACTCACGTAAAGTACTGGTGATATGAAAATGACACATTTTGGTCACATGCTTTGGTGGCCATATTGATAATTGTAAAAAAAAACCTTTGCAACCCATAACAAGAACACTGTTGCACTTATGCTCTTCAGTGTCAACACAATTGTACAGACCGTTGGAAAGTAATAACTGCTGAAGTTTGAAACAGATTGCTCACACGGCGCAGCGGCCATATGTTGCCATATGTTGCCATATGCGCAGCGGCCATTTACGTTGAAATTTTAACTCCTAGGGCGTGCTCACAGGGTCAAAGTTATAATGGAACACGTATAGGAAGTCATATGTGCTCTATGAAAAAATGTCATCACCCGTGACCTCTGACCTCTCCTTAAGGTCAAACGGTGATATTTGACATCATCAACATACGCAACTGGCTATAAAACTGCCTATAGCTTCTTATCGGCTGCACCAAAACGCACAAAATTTGACAAGGATGTAGAGGACTATGGGATGTTGTGCCATAGTCAATATGGCGGCCTTTGGTCACATGGTGTGGCAGCCATTTTGGATTTAATGAAAAATTCGGGCAATTTTCCAAAGTCTTCTCATATTTGTGCCAAAATTGACACAGTTAGTACAGTTGTGATGATAACGTTTCATCTATAATAACCAATGCACTTAAATTTCACGATAACTACTTGGAAGCCTTTATAGTTGCTAGCAACTCTAGTTATTATTATTATTATTATTATTATTATTATTATTATTATTATTATTATTATTATTATTTCGATTGAGTGAAGTGTATGTGGAAAGCATTTATTATTACTGCCATTTAATGCTTTAAACCAGATTTTTCCCCTTCATCGTTCCTGTGAAATAAAATCTGTTATTTGTATTTTACCTGTGTTTATTGTATATGAATCATTGTTATAAGAAGTTATGTTTCTCTACTGTATTACACTTATAGCCTTAGTTAAATTATACTAGTAGAGTGGAGTCATCACATTGTAAATTAATGTTCTAGTTATTCATGTGGTTTCAATTTGTACACCAGTTTAACTAGTCAGATTGACTGATTTTGACCAGGTACTCAGACTTGACAGGGAAACTGACCATTCTTATCCTAACTAATTATAACCTACTGAACCCAGGTCCCATATCTCTCTCTATGGCTCAGAGGAGGAGTCCTGAGTGATAGCCTTAGCAGGGAAGTGGGGTTACATGTGGAATTGGAGTCCTTTCATCCACCTCTGTTTGCTTCAACGGAGGATGAGAGATTAAATTTCCTCTGCCCAGTGCGGGCATTGAGATGCTACGTGCATAGGACAAGAGCTCTGTGTCAATCTGGCCAGCTCTTCGTCTGTCACGGGACACGGACCCTAGGACAGCCCCTCTCTAAGCAGCATCTGTCACATTGGATTATAGATACAATCTCGACTGCATATAATAGTGCTGGCTTGCCCCCACCTAGTAGGGTAGCCGCACACTCAACTAGAGGGTTGGCTACATCTTGGGCCCTCTTCAGAGGTGCCTCGATGTCTGATATTTGTACTGCGGCTAGCTGGGCTACGCCGCATCCCTCCAGGTTCTACCAGGTTCTTAATGTATAGAGGTATAGAGAGCCAATGGGCAGGCATATCCCATACATAAGAACATAAGAAAGTTTACAAACGAGAGGAGAAAACCATTCGGCCCATCTTGCTCGTTAGTAGCTTATTGATCCCAGAATCTCATCAAGCAGCTTCTTGAAGAATGACAGGGTGTCAGCTTCAACAACATTACTGGGGAGTTGGTTCCAGACCCTCACAATTCTCTGTGTAAAAAAGTGCCTCCTATTTTCTGTTCTGAATGCCCCTTTATCTAATCTCCATTTGCCACCCCTTGTCTTTGTCTTTGTTCAAGAGATTCAATTCTTTTAGCCTGTCTACATACAACATACCTTTTAAACCCAGGATAATTCTGGTCGCTCTTCTTTGCACTCTTTCTAGAGCAGCAATATCCGCTTTGTAACAAGGGGACCAGAACTGAACACAATATTCTAGGTGAGGTCTTACTAATGCATTGTAAAGTTTTAACATTACTTCCCTTGATTTAAATTCAACACTTCTCAGAATATATCCGAGCATCTTGTTGGCCTTTTTTACAGCTTCCCCACCATTGTCTAGATGAAGACATTTCTGAGTCAACATAAACTCCTAGGTCTTTTTCATAGATTCCTTCTTCAATTTCCGTATCTCCCATATGATATTTATAATGCACATTTTTATTGCCTGCGTGCATTACTTTACACTTTTCTCTATTAAATGTCATTTGCCATGTGTCTGCTCAGTTCTGAATGCTGTCTAGATCATTTTGAATGACCTTTGCTGCTGCAACAGTGTTTGCCACTCCTCCTATTTTTGTGTTGTCTGCAAATTTAACAAGTTTGCTTACTATACCAGAATCTAAATCATTAATGTAGATTAGGAATAGCAGAGGACCTAATACTGATCCCTGTGGTACACCACTGGTTACCTCGCTCCATTTTGAGGTTTCTCCTCTAATCAGTGCTTTCTGTTTTCTACATGTTAACCACTCCCTAATCCATGTGCATGCATTTCCTTGAATCCCTACTGCGTTCAGTTTGAGAACTAATCTTTTATGCGGGACTTTGTCAAAAGCTTTCTGGAAATCTACATAAACCATGTCGTATGCTTTGCAATTATCCATTGTCGATGTTGCATCAACTTCTAAATTTGACCAATCAACTTCTAAATTTTGCATTTGACCTTAAGGAGAGGTAAAAGGTCACAGTCAATGACCTTTTTGGATAAAAATATAGGTTACTATTCCATTGTAACCATGACCCTATCTACACCCTGTAAGGAGTTATAAGCTAGTTTTACATTGAACTTAAGGAGAGGTCAAAGGTCACCATCAAGGTAATTTTTAAATAGAGCATATAAGGGTTCTTATCTGTGTTCCATAGTAACCATGACCCTATCTACACTCTGTAAGGACTTATAAGCTAGTTTTACATTTGACCTCAAGGAAACTGTAAAATCCACCTACGTGGATTGCTTAAAAGTATAGACCCAGCACCTTCCAATGACGTATTCAGTGTTTGTAAGCGGTACTCCTAGCCGGAAGCTACGGTCACCTGAAGGCAAGCCACTCATCATGTGATAGAGTTCACTTGCTCAGGGGTGCGTTTTCACGCTATGACCAGTGTGGTAGAAAATTCACAATACAATGGTATTCTCGACAATGTTAAGAACACATACTTTGATGTGATAACTTGTATTGTTCCACTCTGTAACTGTTTGTACTTTTCTAATCCTGTATCTTATTTTTGCAACAAATAGCTAAGTGCAGAGTAATGCTGCTGTCAGCAAGAGGGGTAACCACAGATAGAGCAAAGCATCCTGTCTTTGCTATTGTGAACGTTGACATGTGGCAATCGATTGCAGAAGTAGAAGTTATGTGTTATGAAGATTATTTTTGAACCACCCTTTTGACCGTCTGTTAAACTAAAAATATGTTCTCTGTCTTCTCTGTATGCAAGAGTTTCGCTCAAATTGCTACATGTCCAACTGTCACGTAGACAGTTTGCGGAGATACCTATAAATATCCAAGTTTGGCAGTGCTATGCGAGCCTGTTCTCTAACTGACTCTGCACTGAGTGTTGTGACTGGGCTCCAGGTTTGCAAATCTTAATAAAGCTTGCTGTTTGAGAATCTACAGTCTCTCTTCCTTTCAATAGAATTTCCACGACAATACTTGGCGACGAGGATGGGATGGCTAACTCCGTTTGCTGACTGTTCCCGGGGATGCCAAGGTTAACCGTCGACGGGGGCTGCATTAGAGGTAGCTCAGGGATCCACACTCTGAACAGATCGGAGCACAAGGGACCAGCCTCGGACCCGGCAGGGAGCATCAGTGGACGGATACGCCATCCTGAACAACATTAAAGGGTGAGATTGATTTTCTTTTAAGAGCAATCAACCCAAATTTGGGAAGTTCTGGGAACTTAAAATCCTGTTCTGGGAACAGGTTGCACATACCAGTTCGGGGAACTGAAGTGTCTCTTGGAGAGGCAAGAATGTAGAGATTTAACTACATGGTGAAAGTTAATGGAAAATAAGCGAATGTCAAGCTTTAAAATTATTAAATGTACTAGTACAACTTATGTGTTGCCAGGGAAGAACCCTGAAATAGAAATAAGAAAATATACATGTAAATTAATAAGTTCAGTAGTAACGCGTACAGTTGACCAATGGACTAGGTACGTTGTAGGTTATGGCTGTAGGAACCAATACCGAAATCAGAATTGTATTATAATATGTGTAGGAGGAGATCCCATATGGGTTCAGAGCAAAGTACTATTTACTGGTATTGAGCAGTATTTGAGAAATAACGAAACAGTTGTGCGAGTGGAGGGGACGTTCCTTACATAAGGAAACATCATTGGCTTTGTATAAAACTGCTGTACACATACATATACATACATATCAGTTTTAATTTGTGACTGGGTGTTGGAATTATGGGGTCAAGTAATAGTAAAAACAAAGTCCGTCTGCCCGGTCCGGTACGGGTGATGTGTGATAAGTGGGGCCAGGGAGTTCTAGATCAGGTTGTCATGTGGCACCGGGTAGCAGATTTTCCGCTGAAGGGCACCTTAAGTGAGAGAGCATTAACAGAATGTAGGAAGAAGTTGGAGGAATTTGAAAAGACAAAGAAAGGGAAAAAGAATAAGATTAATTGGGACAATTACAGGAAGTGGGAGAGAGAAGCAGAAAGGCAGGTAGCAAACCAGGTTAAGTGAATAATGGTAAAAGTAAGAAAGTAAAGAGGAGGAAGAAAAAAGAAAAAGAAGAAATAGGGAAGATGAGGACCAAGATTATCCACTACCCTATTGTGCTCCTGTACCTACTGCACCTCCTCTAGTGGCGGCCGCAGCCTCCCCTATTGAACAGCCTGTCCAGTCTCTCCCCTCACAACAGACTCTCCAAGAAGCTGAGCAGCCCCGTACCCTACAAAAGCTGGAGGAAATTAAACAACAGATGGATGACCTTATGAAACAACAGATGAAGACCTACCCGACCCTACAAAGGATGCATCAGACTTTTGCCAGCAAATGATCAGGTTGGTTAGCCAATACAAACCCTCTGCAGCCGAGATAGGACACATAATGCGCCACAAGCTGAAGTTACGATGGACCGACATTGACGAAGGATACGATGAGAACCTCCTGTGGAGTACAGACGGTGCTTACCAGACACAGCTTAACGGTCTGCTGGAGCACCTGAAGACTGCCTACCCGGCAAAAACAGACTGGGATGCTATACACAGCTGCACTCAAAACCCCAAGGAGACGCTAGAAGACTACCGGCAGCGGCTGGAAACCTGTTTTCGCAAGCACAGCAGGAACCAATGATTACAACAGCCTGCTTAAAGTAGCCATAATAAACGGACTGTTGTCCGCACTGAGCAAACAAGTAAAAATGACCTGCATAGGTTGGGAGACTGCCTCCTTGCCAACCGTGATTGAACATTGCAAACATGCTGAGCGACAGCAGCAAACACAGGACAGTAAAACCAAATCCAAGACAGAAAAGGAAGGGGTTAAACTACAAGCCGCCCAGCTAGCCTACTACCAAGGACAGAATCAACAACATCCGGAGGGACGAGGTGGTTACGGGAGACGGGGTCGGGGCAGAGCTGGAGGACGCGGAGGAAGGGGCGGTGGCAGCAGGAGTAGACCGGGTGCACAGCAACTAGAAAAAGACTATGCCTGTTACATTTGCGGGCAAGAAGGGCATTTTGCTAGAGATTGCCAAAATAAACAGGGAGCTACTGGTGGCACTTGGCCAAGCGCCCCGCCACCGCAGGTTTCCTTATACAAACCACAGGCAGAATGAAGTGAAGCAGGGACAGTTGACAAGCAACTAGCAAAGAAACAATGTGTGCAGATCTTCTCTAAGCACCAAGAAACCCCTACAGTCAGCCTCCTTGTGAATGGTGAGTCTTTTGAATTTTTAGTAGATACTGGTGCTGCCATGTCCATAATTAATGCAAGATCTATATCTGATCCCCTTATGTCTAGTGAGTCAGTAAATACGGTGGGGGCTTCCGGGGTAACACTTAAGGAGAAGCTTATGATGCCTATGTCAGTTCAGTTTGAAGGGAAAAGCTTAATGCATCAGTTTATATATTCAAGGTGTTGCCCCTGTAACCTAGCCGGACGAGACTTGCTATGTAAATTGGGTCTAGAAATTTATTGCGAACAACAAGGCCTTACTATTTCACACCCCCTTATGTTGTTGTCTGACTTGGTGCAGACCCAAGATTGGTTTTATGCATGGGATATCTCTGCAGAGGCAGAAGCAAGTGTGCAAATTAATGAAATATTTGAAGTAACCCGTAAACACTGGGGACATGCAGATGGTTTTATGCCACGGATTGGGTTGCACTGTACTGCACAATACTCGCCATTGACAAGGGATTTTGAATTTGAAAAGAAATGGCTGGCTAAACCCTTTTTGCTAGAAACAATAACCTGTAAATCCATATATATATATATATAGGGCTGCAGTTTTGTGTGATAGGAATTCAATTAAGTAGGTGTGACAGTCTGGCTCGCAGTGGTGAGATGTGTTGACGTCACGGACCAGGAAGTAACTGAAACCAAAACAATGGATGGGCGGGTGAAGCCGAGTGCAACGGCACTCAGCGTATTTATTAATAAACAAAACAAAAGATTTAAACAAACAAAACAGAAACCAAAGGGCACGAGGGCCAAACGAATAAACAGACAAACAAGTAAGTGGCGTGCTGGCTAAACCAGCACGTTTTAGCAATTGTTTTGTTGTATTCTACGCGCTCTCTCCACTCTCCGTACTCTCTACACTCCAACACTCAACAACCCAGTACGGACAGCTGCAGGTTCTTATACTCTGGCCGAGGGTTAACAAGCTGTTAATTATCTTATTACCCTCGGCCACAGTCTGCATCGTTTAAGGATGCATGACTGTCAGCTAGTTAAACAATCAGTAGCTGATCAGTCATGCATCCTCACGGGTTTTTAAATTATAAATAACAAAGACGCGGCGCTTTTAACTGCGCGCAAAACAAAACACAGATAATAATAAATAGGGCGGACACTCCACCACACATGCCTCCCCTTGTGCGCAGCACACATGGCCTTTTCGCCACCTCCCCTTATTCTCTAAAGTCCCGCTAGCAGTCCCGGGCGCAGGAACAGGGGCAGCAACGGGCCAAAGGTGGCGGTCACGGTGGGATGTCCTCCTCTCACCCCAACAACTGTAGCGTCCCAGTGGACCACGCACAGGCCGGCTCCTCTGGCCAGAAAAATTTTGGGGTGGTCTCCAGACCTACCCCCCCTTCTTCATGGCCGGCAGCTCCCCTCCGTGGGGCTCCAGCCACCCTCTCTCCTGCAGCGAAATTGCTGCGGGGAGCTGGTCTTCTGACCTCCCCCTTCTTCATGGCTGGCAGCTGCCCTTCATGGGGCTCCAGCCACAGTATTTCCTGCCGCGAAAGTGCGGCTGGGGAGCTGGTCTTCTGACCTTCCCCACTTCTTCGTGGCCGGCAGCTGCCCTTCATGGGGTTCCAGCCATAGTATTCCCTGCCGCAAAGTGCGGCTGGGGAGCTGGTCTCCTGACCTCCCCTTTTCCGTGGTCGGCAGCTCCCTTCATGGGGCTCCAGCCACAGTATTTCCTGCCGCATGGCAGGACTGGTAGCGACCCCAGGCAAAACAGGACCCTCGGGAGGCGATGGCAGCAGCTGCAGACCCTCGGGAGGCGACGGCAGCAGCAGCGGACCCTCGGGAGGCGACGGCAGCAGCAGCGGACCCTCGGGAGGCGACGGCAGCAGCAGCGGACCCTCGGGAGGCGACGGCAGCAGCAGCAGTAGCAGACCCTCCGGAGGCGAACTCGGGAGGGGAGCCCCTGGCCATAGAGGCGGCAGCGGGAGCTCCACTTCTCCCTCGTTCCCTGTAACTGGTGGCTCTCCAGGCGATGCGGAGCAACAGGCAGCCCCAGGCGATGCGGAGCAACAGGCAGCCCCAGGCGATGCGGAGCAACAGGCCTTCTTGGGCGAAGCGAGGCAGGCATCCTTGGGCGGTGCGAGGCAGGGCAGGAGCAGTCCTTCCCATGATGGTGGATGTGGAACCAGCAGGTATTCACCCTCTGCTGGTGGAGGTGGGAGGGGAAAGCAGTCCTCCCACTGTGGCTTTGGCGGAATCAGCAGGCATTCACCCTCTGCTGGTGGAGCTGGGAGCGGCAAGCAGTCCTCCCACGGCGGTTGAGGCGGAACCAGCAGGCATTCACCCTCTGCTGGTGGAGGTGGGAGGGGCAAGCAATCCTCCCACGGCGGTTGAGGCGGAACCAGCAGGCATTCACCCTCTGCTGGTGGAGCTGGGAGCGGCAAGCAGTCCTCCCACGGCGGTTGAGGCGGAACCAGCAGGCATTCACCCTCTGCTGGTGGAGCTGGGAGCGGCAAGCAGTCCTCCCACGGTGGTGGAGATAGAGGCAGCTCCTGCTGCTCTGCTCCTGGCGGTGGTAGAGACAGAGGCAGCTCCTGCTGCTCTGCTCCTAGTGGTGGTAGAGACAGAGGCAGCTCCTGCTGCTCTGCTCCTAGCGGTGGTGGAGACAGAGGCAGCTCCTGCTGCTCTGCTCCTGGTGGTGGAAGCGATGGAGGTGGCGGAGACAGAGGCAGCTCCTGCTGCTCTGCTCCTGGTGGTGGAAGTGATGGAGGTGGCGGAGACAGAGGCAGCTCCTGCTGCTCTGCTCCTGGTGGTGGAAGCGATGGAGGTGGCGGAGACAGAGGCAGCTCCCACTGCTCTGCTCCTGGAGGCCTAGGTTCTGGACCTATGGGCTCCCCCTTCTGGCGCTGGATGCACGGGCTCCCCTTCTGGGCTGCTCCCACTCAGGCGTGGGACGTTCGGGCTCCTCCCGGTACTGGGAGGGCAGATAGCCACGTGTGGCCATACTCTCCACAGCCGGGGCACAACTCCGCCGCAAGACACCTTGCAACTGCCTCCCAGCCATCGTCCCAGACCTTCCCTTTTCCCTCTTCCGCTGGCTCTGGATACCTCGGCGAGGCTTCTTCCTCGGGAGACGGCAGCGATGGCTCCTCCCCTTTGGGCGCTGGAGACGGCAGTGGTGGCTCCTCTCCTTCGGGCGCTGGAGACGGCAGCGGGGCTTCTCCCTTTTTCCCTGGAGATGGCGGGACCCCACTCATGTCGGCAGCCAGGTAATTGAGCACCATGGCTGCGATGTCTGGGAGGGACGCTGGGTGGTGTTGCTGTTGCTTCCTCCGCCCGCTTCTTCCCATCTTATTCCTTATTTTATTTATTTATTTTTCCAAAAAAAACCCCACACTTTTTGAAAAAAACAAAAAAAAACGTCCTTTTCCTGGTCCGGCTCCTGGAGGCGTTGTTTGTCCCACCGCGCTGCCACCATATGTGACAGTCTGGTTCGCAGTGGTGAGGTGTGATGACGTCACGGACCAGGAAGTAACTGAAACCAAAACAATGGATGGGCGGGTGAAGCCGAGTGCAACGGCACTCAGAGTATTTATTAATAAACAAAACAAAAGATTTAAACAAACAAAACAGAAACCAAAGGGCACGAGGGCCAAACGAATAAACAGACAAACAAGTAAGTGGCGTGCTGGCTAAACCAGCACGTTTTAGCAATTGTTTTGTTGTATTCTACGCGCTCTCTCTCCGCTCTCCCGTACTCTCTACACTCCAACACTCAACAACCCAGTACGGACAGCTGCAGGTTCTTATACTCTGGCCGAGGGGTTAACTAGCTGTTAATTATCTTAGTACCCCTCGGCCACAGTCTGCACGCGTTTGGTAAGGATGCATGACTGTCAGCTACTTAAATAATCAGTAGCTGATCAGTCATGCATCCTCACGGGGTTTTTAAATTATAAATAGCAAAAGACCTGGCGCTTTTAACTGCGCCGCAAACAAAACACAAATAATAATAAATAGGGGCGGGACACTCCGCCACAGTAGGGAACAAACGTTATTGTACCAGTTTGCTGCAGTGGTGCCACATGTCTCCATTGCAAAAGCCCCTGAGGTTGAATGGAAGGATACTGGGGTTTGGCTTAAATCTGTGTTGCAGGTATCTGACTGGCAGCCAACGGCCGATGGGTCTAAATTCTCCCCCAGTACACACACCTTGTGTGTCCCCTTCTTCTGGAAGGCACCCGTTCAACGAGGTGTTCATGGAATAGGCAGGGCGTCCCCGATGAAGCCGATGGGCTTGGGAGAGGCTGAGCCACCTTTGCTGGTCGGCCTCCCGGACTCCCTTTGGGCTAAGGATAAGTATGACATTGGGCAGATGAGGGGGGTACAGCCACTGACAGTCACGCCAAAGAGCACCCACAGACCCAGCCATGCGCAGTATCCTTTGAGTAAGGAGGCTGAAGAAGGCATTGCCCCTGTTCATGCCTCCTTGGTGGAAAGAGGCGCGATTGTGCCATGCCCCGATTCACCGTGCAACACACCCATCCTGCCGGTCCGGAAGGCTTCGGGAGAGTGGCGTTTTGTTCAAGACCTCAGGTTAGTAAACGACGCAATACATGCCAGAGCCCCCGTAGTGCCAAACCCTGTCACAGTTTTGTCAGCTGCCCCCCCCCCCCCACTGCTAAATGGTTTTCTGTTGTCGATTTAGCAAATGCATTTTTTTAGTATCCCTGTGACAAAGGAATCACAGTTTTGGTTTGCCTTTACGTTTATGGGAAAACGATGGACTTGGACCGTGATGCCACAGGGCTTCACTGAATCGCCAGCAGTGTTTTCTGCTGCTTTGGCACAAAATTTAGAGGGTTTCATACCCCCTGCTGGGAGTAAGCTAATACAGTATGTCGATGATTTATTACTGTGTTCTGAAACCCAACAGGCATGCGAAGCTGACACGAGAGCTCTCTTAGAATATTTAGCTGAGAATGGCCATAAAGTTTCAAAGAAAAAGCTGCAGCTTGTGTCTCCCTCTGTAAAGTACTTAGGGCATGACATCACACCAAATGGCAGGAAATTGGGCCCGGAGCGCATCACTGCAATACTGACGCTGCCCCAGCCTGCCACAAAACAACACATGATGACACTTTTAGGCATGGCAGGCTATTGCAGGGCCTGGATTCCTGACTATGCAGAAGTGACACAGCCCCTCTCTAATCTCATATACGGTCATAAAATGGCCATGAAGGAAAAGGTTGTCTGGACTCCAGATAGCATACAGGCCCTGGAGAAGTTAAAACAATTGTTGTCCTCTTCTCCATGTCTAGGTCTACCTGATCACTCTAAACCCTTTAATCTTTTTGTTTGTGAAAAGGATGGTTTCATGTCTGCAGTCCTTACACAGGAACATGGAGGGAAACAGCGCCCTGTGGCCTACTATTCCAGACGATTGGATAACGTAGCCAGAGGGCTGGTCTGCTGCCTGCGGGCTGTGGCAGCGGCTACTGAGGCAGTGCTAGCAAGTGCTGACATCGTGGCAATGTGCCCCTTGACTGTTCATGTTCCTCATGCTGTTCATGCTTTAATTTCACAGGCTAAGACTGCACACCTGACCCCAGCCAGGCTCTTACATTACCAGAATGTGTTAATGACTATGTCTCATGTGACTTTAAAGCGATGTACTGTCCTTAACCCTGCTACTCTT
Organism: Acipenser oxyrinchus oxyrinchus; assembly: GCA_030684275.1. Classification (NCBI taxonomy): domain Eukaryota; kingdom Metazoa; phylum Chordata; class Actinopteri; order Acipenseriformes; family Acipenseridae; genus Acipenser; species Acipenser oxyrinchus. The sequence continues at coordinate 16,735,042 of CM060264.1, forward strand.
CTTCCCACAGACTCAGATGGAGAACCGCATGATTGCGCTGCCTTGGTGGAACAAGTCTAAGCCACGCCCTGATCTTACTGATGTTCTAGTACCTAATGCAGGAATTATTTGTGGACGGGTCAGCATAACGGTCCTCGACCGGTGACCCTTTGGTTGCCTACGCGGTTACTACTGCAACCACCATATTAGAAAGTGCTAAGTTGCCAGGCAACCTTTCCGCTCAAGCTGCAGAATTATTTGCCCTAACTAGAGCCTGCATTTTGGCCCAAAACCAGACAGCGACCATCTACACCGATAGCCGATATGCTTTTGGGGTTGTGCACGACTTTGGAACACTATGGCAACAGCGTGGGTTTCTCACTTCCTCTGGTAAACCGATCTGTCACTCCAAACTCGTGGCTAACCTCTTGGAAGCTATTTTGCTACCTAAAGCTATTTCTGTGTGTAAATGCCAAGCACATACATACGCCTCTGACCCTGTTTCCCAGGGTAACGCAATGGCAGATGCAGTTGCTACGTCAATTGAGTCCCCCACACTCCAGATGGTTTCTTTGCCTGTACTAACTGAATCTGTGTTCTCCCTACAGGACGTGTCTGACTTACAATCAGGTGCGGCGCCCCATGAAAAGTTATCCTGGGAAAGGAAATGCTCCTACGATGCTACTCGTAATCTATGGGTAGGCCCCAATGGCCTGCCTGTTCTCCCACGGTCATGCTTTCCTTACGTGGCCAAGTTGGCATATGGCCAAGACCATGTGTCCAAGGGTGGGGTTATGAATATTGTAGAAACTTTTTGGTTTGCACAAGGATTTTATACTTATGCTGAACAATTTTGTGCTAAATGTGTGATTTGTATGACAAATAATGTGGGTAAAGGTACACCTACAGCCATGTCAGCCCACCCAAGGCCGGAGGGACCTTTTGAGCACATTATGATGGATTTTATTGAACTATCCCCTTGCCAGGAATACAAGTACTGTCTTGTAATAATCAATGCTTTCTCTAAATGGATAGAAGCGTTTCCGCGCAGACATGCAACAGCAATGGCAGTTGCAAAGAGTCTGTTAAAGGAAATCATACCCAGATGGGGTCTGCCGTCTAAATTAACCTCGGACAACGGCTCCCATTTTGTAAATAGTGTGGTCCAGAACATTTCTGAAAGTCTGCAAATAGACCTGAGGACACACTGTAGTTACCACCCATAGCGGGGTCTGGTGGAAAGGGCAAATCAGACAGTGAAAAAAAAACTGACCAAACTTATGGCTGAGACAGGGCTGTCCTGGCTAGCGGTGCTACCGCTAGCACTGATGTACATACGTGGACGCACGCACCGTACTACAGGGCTGGCACCCCACGAAATCTTAACGGGCCGACCAATGCGAATGTTGAACATCCCTTTTCCTCAGAATAAACTAACATTGATGGGGTGTGATGATGAAATGATTAAATACTGCGCATCACTTAACAATGTTCTGAAGTCTATCTTCCCTAGGGTAAAAGCAGCCCTACCAGAGCCGAAGGAAGGAGCACTCCACAAGATCCAACCAGGCGATTGGGTGGTCATCAAAGATCTCCGACGGAAGCATTGACACCAACAGCGTTGGACGGGGTCGTTCCAGGTACTCCTGACAACGCAGACAGCCATAAAGGTCGCTGAGCGCTCTACGTGGATCCACGCCAGTCATTGCAGGAGGGTGACATACAACCCCGACGACGATGTATCAACAGATGGGACTTCACAGACAGCGCCACTGGCCGTGGAATGACCCACCCTGGACCCCCCGTGTGATGCAGGTCCTTTTTGTCGCTGGGATCTTTATTACTGTCCTCATATGGATCCCGACAGAGCTACATGATGAAATCGATCACAGGAAAACACAGAATGTCACGAACAATACCCGTTTGGACAATAGAGATAGAAATCAATATTGCTAAGGGGGCTAAAACCAATTCCAAAATATTTTTCCAATATTATAACAGCAAGAGAATATTCAAAGGGAAGTAATGTTAAAACTCTACAACTCTACAATGCATTAGTAAGACCTCACCTAGAATATATTTACAAACCGCTAACCAAGATCATGCAACAGTCTCTTGAGACAGGGGTTGTACCGACAGACTGGAAAATTGCAAACGTAATACCGATCCACAAAAAGGGAGACAAAACCGAACCAGGTAACTACAGACCAATAAGCCTGACTTCTATTATATGTAAACTTATGGAAACTATAATAAGATCCAAAATGGAAAATTACCTATATGGTAACAATATCCTGGGAGACAGCCAGCATGGTTTTAGGAAAGGGAGATCGTGTCTCACTAACCTACTTGACTTTTTTGAGGATGCAACATTGAAAATGGATAACTGCAAAGCATATGACATGGTTTATTTAGATTTCCAGAAAGCTTTTGACAAAGTCCCGCATAAAAGATTAATTCTCAAACTGAACGCAGTAGGGATTCAAGGAAATGCATGCACATGGATTAGGGAGTGGTTAACAGGTAGAAAACAGAAAGTACTGATTAGAGGAGAAACCTCAAAATGGAGTCAGGTAACCAGCGGTGTACCACAGGGATCAGTATTGGGTCCTCTGCTATTCCTAATCTACATAAATGATTTAGATTCTGGTATAGTAAGCAAACTCGTCAAATTTGCAGACGACACAAAAATAGGAGGAGTGGCAAACACTGTTGAAGCAGCAAAGGTCATTCAAAATGATCTAGACAGCATTCAGAATTGGGCAGACACGTGGCAAATGAAATTTAATAGAGAAAAGTGTAAAGTATTGCATGCGGGCAATAAAAATGTGCATTATAAATATCATATGGGAGATGCTGAAATTGAAGACGGGAACTATGAAAAAGACCTAGGAGTTTATGTTGACTCAGAAATGTCTTCATCTAGACAATGTGGGGAAGCTATAAAAAAGGCCAACAAGATGCTCGGATATATTGTGAGGAGTGTTGAATTTAAATCAAGGGAAGTAATGTTAAAACTCTACAATGCATTAGTAAGACCTCACCTAGAATACTGTGTTCAGTTCTGGTCACCTCGTTACAAAAAGGATATTGCTGCTCTACAAAGAGTGCAAAGAACAGCAACCAGAATTATCCCGGGTTTAAAAGGCATGTGGTATGCAGACAGGATAAAAGAATTGAATCTATTCAGTCTTGAACAAAGAAGACTACGCGGCGATCTGATTCAAACATTCAAAATCCTAAAAGGTATAGACAATGTCGACCCAGGGGACTTCTTTGACCTGAAAAAAGAAACAAGGACCAGGGGTCACAAATGGAGATTAGATAAAGGGGCATTCAGAACAGAAAACAGGAGGCACTTTTTTACACAGAGAATTGTGAGGGTCTGGAACCAACTCCCCAGTAATGTTGTTGAAGCTGACACCCTGGGATCCTTCAAGAAGCTGCTTGATGAGATTCTGGGATCAATAAGCTACTAACAACCAAACGAGCAAGATGGGCTGAATGGCCTCTTCTCGTTTGTAAACTTTCTTATGTTCTTATGTTCTAATCGCACAAACATTGAAACAATACAGCGGATAAAGAGACAGATCAGTACTTGGCATGATTCGAACCATACTGCCACTCATACTGACAAGAATCGATTCTTGCAGAACACATGGTACCAGTTCACCAAATACATGGTGGATCAGAGTGAGCATACAAATAAGTCATGTTATGTATGTGCAGCAATTCCACACTCTCCACTACCGCACCATACACGGTAACGACCACACTATTGCCGGACTCCGAACTAGCCTGTGGCATAATGGCTTTGAGAGCTTCAGCCCTGACCTGTGATGGAGCGCTAAGTCAGGACTGCTGCATGAAAACAACAACTCTCATGCAGGGCATATCAGCACTCAACAGGCAAGGACTGCAATACATGAACATACCTGAGGGTGTGGAAACCCTGAATTGTACGCATATGTGTAATAATCTTTTTTCTGGGGTAAAACAGCAACCAAGGATGAGTGGGCCGTTATTGACTGTGGAGACGCCCCAAATCCCTTTTAATTATTGTGTGTGTCGAAATATCACAAACCTACCCATGGCTGTGAACACTGTATCCACCATGCCATTGCTTCCAAGGGAAACCGAAACACCCTGTTCCTTTCCCAGCCCTAGCTTATTGGTCTGACGCTGATAATGTGCTGTGATACTGGTTGTTGAATACCTCTATCCCATCTATAATAAATGTCTGTAAGCATAGAGAGGTTACCATTACGATGATGCTTTAAGATCCAGCTAATTTTCTAATAAAAGTGAGACATAGTCTCAAAAGGGAGGAATGTGGTAGAAAATTCACAATACAATGGTATTCTCGACAATGTTAAGAACACATACTTTGATGTGATAACTTGTATTGTTCCACTCTGTAACTGTTTGTACTTTTCTAATCCTGTATCTTATTTTTGCAACAAATAGCTAAGTGCAGAGTAATGCTGCTGTCAGCAAGAGGGGTAACCACAGATAGAGCAAAGCATCCTGTCTTTGCTATTGTGAACATTGATATGTGGCAATCGATTGCAGAAGTAGATGTGTTATGAAGATTATTTTTGAACCACCGTTTTGACCGTCTGTTAAACTAAAAATATGTTCTCTGTCTTCTCTGTATGCAAGAGTTTCGCTCAAATTGCTACATGTCCAACTGTCACGTAGACAGTTTGCGGAGATACCTATAAATATCCAAGTTTGGCAGTGCTATGCGAGCCTGTTCTCTAACTGACTCTGCACTGAGTGTTGTGACTGGGCTCCAGGTTTGCAAATCTTAATAAAGCTTGCGGTTTGAGAATCTACAGTCTCTCTTCCTTTCAATAGAATTTCCACGACACCAGGTCGTCAGGTCATCTGGTTGTGTGTTTTCACAATGCAGTCACTGGACCTAGCTGTCATGGGTCCACTGAACCGGGTTTGTAGCACGCTTCATGGTTGTAACCAGAGATATTGTGGGATAGAGGTTTCCTGTCAAGATTCTGTAACCTTTTCTGAATTATTATGTAGATTATTTTTGCTTTTCTGTAAATAATAAAAACGTCACAATTGTGTAAATGTGTTTAATATTTTAATGTAAGATGGTTTGCGTAGATTAAAAATTCATGCATAATAACAGGGGACTTTGTCAAACGCTTTCTGGAAATCTAAATAAACCATATCGTATGCTTTGGAATTATCCATTGTCGATGTTGCATCCTCAAAAAAATCAAGCAGGTTAGTTAGACACGATCTCCCTTTTCTAAAACCATGCTGACTGTCTCCCAGGATATTATTACCATATAGGTAATTTTCCATTTTGGATCTTATTATAGTTTCCATAAGTTTACATATAATAGAAGTCAGGCTTATTGGTCTGTAGTTACGTAATGTCTTTGTTGGTCGTCTTCTCTTTCAGGGAACCAGGGTTATGGTAAGTAACCTAACGTTTCCGTGCCTCGATAAATCAGGTGGTGTGGTTCAATGTGACCCCCAAACCGTGGATCTTCATAGCGTGTTGTTTCCAGGAGGAAGAAGCGCCTCATCTTGAACCACTGGAGCCTCCTCAGGGCCACGGCTGTCAGGCACAGATCATTGACATGGATTTTGCCTAAACTTATTTGTAATGTTGTCAGATTCCCCCACACTTTATGCACACTTTCACCTTCACACTTTTGAATGCATATAAAATGCTCTTATAATACTGTATCATGTTGAGTTTATTTATCGCAGAGGTGAGCAAAGAGTGCCAAGAAACTGCATGATTAGAGGAATTCACCAAACAATTAATTATAAACAAATTGTGTATTGGGTTAGGGAGTTCTATCGTAATTGGGAGACAGTCAGCACGGTTTTAGGAAAGGGAGATCGTGTCTAACTAACCTGCTTGACTTTGAGGATGCAACATTGACAATGGATAATTGCAAAGCATACTAAAATATATACACTGCACGACAGTAATGTTTTTATAGACCCTCAAACCAACAGTCTGTACTTGATGTACCAAATTAGAACAGATTCAAACATGAGTGGCTACCACTAGGACTAGTACAGTAAGTGCTTTAAAATGTTACCAAGTTAATGTGTTTGCTCAGGGGCTTTGAATCCATAAGCTCAGCAGCTGGTACTGATCAATGCCTCTCCATGACCCTCTTCAACACATTCCACACGCATTAATATCATCAGTGATGAGACAGAGTATCGAACGGCCTGAAGTGCTCCTCTGCTCCATGACCTGCACCTTCTCCATCTCCTGCTCCTCTAGTAATTGCTTTACACCTCTCAAGGCTGATTATGAGCACCTGTCATCATTTCCAAAGTAACCATCTGGTGATTCTTTTTTAATAAGTGACAACTCAAAATAGCTTCTGAAGTATAATCAGTGCAGGAGACACTTATTCAATACTTGTACGTGTTGTGGAGAAGACTGCCTATACAAAGTAAGTTGCAAGCAAAAGGTAATTAACTGGCACGTACTTTACATGTTTCCATGTGCAAGATGTTTTGTACATTATTAGGTGGAGTGAAGTTGTTTTGCTTGTGATTTCATCTTGCTTGAACGTTTTCCTCTATTTTAATGCAGAGCAATCACGTGCTCCACTGGCCCAGTTGCTCCAATGCATCTCAGTGCACTTGTGCCTGGTGTCCAATTTGAATCCAAAAAGAGGAGCAGATGAGTCAATTTAGCACCTAGTCAGGATGGTGTAAAATGATGAGCAAGCTGTAAAACTGACCTCCCATTTCAGTATTGACACTATGGTTGTATTGTCTACACCAGGGCTGTTCTGTGGATGGCTCTTGAGATGTACAATGTGGTTCTTTGATTTAGAGATGAAGGCCAGACAATCTGTAGCTTTGGTATAATAAAGTCAGAATGAAAAAAAAAACTATATATGTGTGTGTGTATAAACATGAAACATGTTTAAGTAGAACACAATTGGATGATTCTCACCAACTGGCTGTAAAACCATGTCCGTGGTGGATATCTTTTTAAGAATGCATAATTGTAACAAAAAAAATATAATCATTGCAAAGGAGAAGGACAATTCTTTGCTATTAGTAAATAAAAATGTATTGTTTTTTCTCATTTTTCACATTTTTAACACTTTTTCCACTTTAAATCTCATTACCGTAATGCGTCCAAAGTTTTTTTTTTATCTTTCTTAAGCATTTGTTCATGAAAAAAATAAGAAATGTCACTGACATAAATATGTATCTTGTTTAGAATTGTTCATAATTTACTATAATCTTTGGGTTAAAAAAGTACACTTTAAAATTACTGATTTTTTTGGAGAAAAACTACGTGTCCGAAGCCATTTGTCTCATTACCGTAACAATTGTTCAAGTTTCTCCAGAGAATCCAGGAAGTATTTAAATCAAGTTGTATTTACCCATGATGCACCAGCAAGGAGAAAAGCTTCAAGATGGACACAACGTGAGAACATGTGCTCTGTCTTTTTCTTTTAAATTCACAGTTTACTTTGGTATATCCTATGTTTTACAGTTTTGAATCTCATTACCGTAATTTGTAAAATATAAGAAACTAATTAGATTTAAGAAAAAATTAACTGGCTATAAAAAAGCCATAAAAATGCCTGACGTTTCAAAGGAAAAATTTCTCAAAGTCAAAGTGGCTGACACATTTTATTTACAGAATTAAGGTAGGCCTTCTCATTACCGTTACACTCATTTCTCATTACCATGTCAGTTATGAGACAACCAGGCCTGATTTGGGCCAGCCCTGCCCAATATAAATCTGACTAACTTTGGCCCTCACCATCAGAGTGAAGTTGTCAGCACACAGGTTCTAGAGGCACATCATGCCACGAACACAAGAAATTCCTGAAGACCTCAGGAAAAAAGTTGCTGATGCCTATCAGTCTGGAAAGGGTTACAAAGCCATTTCTAAGGCTCTGGGGCTCCACTGAACCACAGTCAGAGCCATATTGTCCAAATGGGACAGTAGTGAATCTTCCCAGGAGTGGCCATCCTGCCAAAATCTCTCCAAGAGCAAGGCGTAAAATCGTCCAGGAAGTCACAAAGAACCCTAGAACAACATCCAGGGATCTGCATGCCTCTCTCTCCTCGGCTAAGGTCAGTGTTCATGACTCCACCATCAGAAAGACACTGGGCAAAAATGGGATTCATGGCAGAGTAGCAAGGCGGAAACCATTGCTCACTAAGAAGAACATGAATGCTCGTCTGAAGTTTGCCAAAAAACACCTGGATGATCCTCAAGAGTTCTGGAACAATGTTCTATGGACAGATGAGTCAAAAGTGGAACTTTCTGGCCAACATGGGCTCCGTTATGTCTGGCGAAAACCAAACACTGCATTCCACAGTAAGAACCTCATACCAACGGTCAAGCATGGTGGTGGTAGTGTCACGGTTTGGGGATGCTTTGTTGCATCAGGACCTGGACGCCTTGCCATCATTGAAGGAACCATGAATTCTGCTCTGTATCAGAGAATTCTACAGGAGAATGTCAGGCCATCCGTCCGTGAGCTGAAGCTGAAGCGCAGCTGGGTCATGCAGCAAGACAATGATCCGAAACACACAAGCAAGTCTACATCAGAATAGTTGAAGAACAAGAAATTTAATGTTTTGGAATGGCTTAGTCAAAGTCCAGACCTAAACCCCATTGAGATGTTGTGGCAGGACCTGAAACGAGCAGTTCATGCTCGAAAACCCACAAATGTCACTGAGTTGAAGCAGTTCTGCATGGATGAGTGGGCCAAAATTCCTCCACGGCGCTGTGAGAGACTAATCAATAACTACAGGAAGCGTTTGGTTGCAGTTATTGCTGCTAAAGGTGGCGAAACCAGTTATTGAGTCTAAGGGGGCGATTACTTTTTCACACGGGGGCATTGGGTGTTGCATAACTTTCTTTAATAAATAAATGAAATATGTATCAAATTTTTGTGTTATTTGTTCAGTCAGGGCCCTTTTATCTAACATTAGGTTTTGGTTGAAGATCTGATAACATTCAGTGTCAAAAATATGCAAAAATGCAGAAAATCAGACGGGGCAAATACTTTTTCACGGCACTGTATGTGGATCATTCTCCAGTTCTTTGTACCAAAAGTAGGAACACATGGTCGAAATTTACAGTTTATGTTTTTATGTGTATGCAATGTCCAAAACACATACAATATTTTAGAACAATATATATTTGTTTAATAATATACATACTCTTGATCAAATGTTACAGTGCCTATTGGTACACAGAACTGGAGAATGACCCGTATATATAATATGATATATGATTTACTTCCAACATCAGAGGCCGTTAGGGTTTTGTTAATAACATGCCATAAATCTATTTGAACTCCCTAATCTAAAATTTTAACAAACAAAAAAAACAATGCAGTCTAACATTTTTATTTATTTTTTAAAAACTATTTTTACATACCAAAGAAGAAAGCACAATGGACTTTTAAAATCAGCCAAAGAAATGCAAAAAAAAGACCATCAAAAGCAGAATAAGAAATGGAGGGAAAATTCAGCGCGCTATTATGAGAAGAAAAAAAATCTAAATGCCATTCTAAATATTACACCACCATCACCTGAAGTTGATGCAATGAGCCAGGATGGAGATAACAGATTCTTCAATCCCAGTTTAAAATTTCCTGTTGATAAAATCTGGTACTAGAGAGAGGACATAACAGATATAATTCCTGAACCTTTACCTGCTGCATCTTCAGCCAGGCACTTCTGTGTTTTACCTGAAATTTGGGCTAAACATCAATACAAGGCTCAGTGATCGGGAATTATATTGAACATGGGGATAGGAGATCTCAGTTAGATTTGGTGCTCTCTGTACTGCATTGCTTCTGTCTTTAAACTGTTTTGTTTACAGTTAAATTAATGTTTGTTGCTTTGAGGAATAGGTGTTGTTTTCACATAGTTTATAGTGAAATTAATTAGTACTAGACGTTCAAATACTGTATGACAATGAAGAGAAAAAAACAAGCTATAATAACTGCATAAAAATAAACATTAAAAGACAAATGTACTCAGACTTGGGTAAATACATTAGCGAATACTGTTCAAATACTTCTAAGATTGTATTTACCCCTATTTATCAAGGAAAGATCTTCAATTACACTACTACCTATTATCATCTATTCGAACTCAAACTCACCTGTTCATGATCTTCTCAACCTCTTCAGAACTCACCTTTAAAGGTTGAAAAGATCATGAACAGGAGAGTTTGAATGGATAGTACAGTAATTGGTTATAAAGGTATCTAAATGGTATGATAAGGTCTCACTTTGATGAATACGGTGAAAACAACCTGTAACAGGGAGAGACCTGGACTGGCCGTCTGACGCATGCACGATGCTGCAGGAAGGGGGCGGCAGTCCCGTGGGGTCTGCCTGCCAGTCATGGCGGTGACACGGAGAGGTGGGGAAGAGAGTGTGTGTGCTTTCCCCCTCTCTGAGTGGCTGGGAGGCGGGCTTTAATGGGACTGTTAGCCTATAAAGTAATGCTCTGTTGTTTCCTCAGATCTGCCCCTTTAGACTGGACCAGCGAGCAAAGCGGTCTGAGTTTGACTACCAAGGGCGGGAGGATAACAGCCGTCCGAAAAGGAAACTTAAAGAAAATAATTTTAAAGAAAGAGAGGGAAAAGTGGGGAATTGTTGGGCAGCCCCAGTATTGTTGTGCAGTGAGTTGGAGACAGCAGAGTGTAGGGCGGAGTCCGGGTCGTCTGGTAGCGGCGACTGGGGAGATCCACGCTGCAGTGCAGCACATTTATTTTGTAGTTTTTCCTTACTGTGTTTTATTTTCCCTGTTTCTTTTTGCCTTCTTAGTTCTTTATAATTTGTGAGCACCTGCGAGTGCGGACTGTACCTGAGTACCCTGCCGTGGTATTCCCGTTGGCTCTGGATACCATAGCTGGTAGCCAGACCACGGACCACAAGCGCCCTCTACGGGCTAAAAGAAGTCAGTGCACCCACCAGAGTAAAAATAAAACCAAGCACCTGTGTGGTGTTTTCAAATACCATTTCTGTCTCCCGTGTCAGTGAATACCCGCACCCTTCCACACGTGGTGTCAGAAGTGGGATTCACTGGCACTGCCCAAACAAAGCAGTGCACCCACCCACGGAGAAGAAATGGATGCCGTCCAGTTTGCGGCCATGATGGACCTCCTGCGCCAGACCCTAACTGCTGCGGTGCAGGGGACTGCTCGACCGGCAGGTCCTGACCCCAGGTTACAGAGACCCACAAAGATGACAGCCGAGGATAAACCCGAAGCCTACTTGGAGGTGTTTGAGGCCATGGCGACCTCGGCGGGTGGGCTCAGGCACAGTGGGCCAGCTACCTCTTGCCCCAGCTGGCGGGGAGGCACAGGCAGCAGCGAGCGCTATCCCCTGAGAGGATGATGGACTACCCGTGCTGAAAGCGGCCATCCTTAATCGCGTGGGGGCCACCCCAGAAGGGTATCGGCGAAAGTTCGGGAGGAGCGGTTTTCAGCAGAGGAGCATCCCAGAACCATCGCCCACCGTTTAAAGGATTACGCCATGGGCTGGCTGAACCGGACGCGAGCACCAAAGCCAGGTTGGTGGAGGTGATCGTGGTGGGCGCTTCCTGGAGTGCTTGGCACCGGCACCTCGGCTGTGGGTGCAGCGGCAGGCACCTGCCACTCTGGATCGAGGCGGTCGAGTTGGCGGAGCAGTACCAGGCAGCAGAGCCAGCGCCAGCAAGACTGCCTGGAAGGAGCACAAGGGCTGTATCACCCCTCCACTGGCCCGGAGAGGCGAAGGGACTGGGGAAGGGGTAGACAGGTATTTGGGCGGGGGTGTCAGCGGGAGCTCCGGCCCGGGAACTGGGGCAGGGTGGGGTTACCCACGGGCTGCTGCGGTGTCGGACCGGGGTCTCAGCGGACACCTTACCGTCGAGCCCCTTTGATGGCTCCAGTGTTTCCTCCCCTTGTTGAAGCGTCGGGCGAGAAACCAGCCCACCAAGGTGTTGGGCGTGCAGGGAGGTGGGCCACATCGCTCGGGATTGCCCGTGATGGAATGTGACCTCAGCCGACCAGGTAAGCATGTTCAATTACCTCAGTCACTTCAGCAGGCGGGTTTTGTTATTCCTGTGACCGTGGATGGTACAAAACCCAGGCTCCTGGATTCAGGGTGTGGTCAGTCCCTAATACAGGATAGCCTAATCTCACCGGGGCATAAACAAATATTGGGACGGGTGCATATTAAATGTATTCATGGGGATATACGCTCTTATCCTAAGGTTAGTATAACGGTGAAAATTGGCCAGCAGGTGGCGGGTGCAGGTGGGGTTGTGTCCTCGATTGCCAGTACCGGTAGTTCTGGGGCGGGACTGTGGGCAGTTCAAGAGTTGGTTGGCTGCCCTGACAGCCCGTCCTCCCTATTGGCTAAGAAAGAGGAAGTAATGGAGAGATCTTTCCCTTTCGCGACCGGAGTGGTTTTGTCATAAATTTAAACCCGTAAAACTAAGCGGGGCGCCGGGCTGCTAAGAATGAGGGCTGGCAGTGGAAGGGGTTTGAGAAGTTTCAGGTGGGGGCGATTGGTGAAGAGTCTGGGGGAGGCAGCGGAGCCAGCGCAGGGGTCTGGTTCGGCTGCCTCTGCTCAGGACCGACCTGATCCCGAGCTGGAAGCCATGGGAGCTGATTTTTGGCTCGTTCCGTGACTTCCGACTTGAGCAAGGGCGTGACGGCGTGCTGGGCAGGCTCTTTGACCAAGCAGCTGTGGTTAATGGTCGGGTGGTCGAGCCCAGGCAGCGCCGCCACGTACCCTCACTTTGAAATCGCTCGAGACCTCCTGTACCGTGTTGACAAATTGCCCCAGACCGGGAAGTCGTCACCAGTTGCTGATTCCTCAACCATTTAAGGAGGATTTATTGCGGCTGGCTCACGCTATTCCTTTGTCTGGTCATTTGGGCAGGGATAAGACTAAAGCAAGGCTTGTGTCACGGTTCTACTGGATGGGGCTGGATGGTGGCGTCAGGCGTTTTTGTGAGCGTTGTGGGGAGTGTCAGAAGGCTAGTCCTAGAGCCGTCCCACGAGCCCCACTGGTGCCGTTGCCCCTGGTGGAAGCTCCGTTTGGCGTATTGGAATGGATTTGGTTGGGCCGTTGGAGAGAAGTGCGGCGGGATACACACACCTATTGGTCATTCTGGATTACGCCACGCGTTATCCAGAGGCCATTCCCCTCGCTCTGCCTCAGCCAAATCTGTTGCCAACGAGCTTGTGAAGGTCTTTTCCGAGTGGGGATTCCCAAAGAAATACTAACCGACCAAGGCACCAACTTTATGTCCCGACTAATCCGCGGAACATGTAAGCTTTTGGGAATTAAGACCATTAGGACCTCGGTGTTTCATCCTCAGACCGATGGTCTTGTGGAGCGCTTTAATAAGACCCTTAAGAACATGTTGCGCAGATTTATTAATAGTGATGTGCGTTACTGGGACCAGCTGATTCCTCCCCTTCTCTTTGCGATCAGAGAGGTACCCCAGGCGTCCACGGGTTTTAAGCCATTCGAGCTGCTGTATGGGCGAAGACCGCGGGGTGTACTCGATCTGGTCAGAGAGATGTGGGAGGAACAGCAGGATAATCGACTAATACAGTCCGGTATGTGTTGGACCTGCGCAAGCGTCTTGAGTCTGTGGGAAAATGGGCATGACAATTTGCAGCAGGCTCAGCACAGACAGGAGGCGCAGTACAACCGAGGAGCCGGTTACGCACATTTCAGCCGGGGATAAAGTACTTCTATTATTACCCAGTTCTGAGTCGAAACTTCTGGCTAAGTGGCAAGGACCCTTTGAGGTTACCGCCGGATTGGGAATGTGGACTATGAGATCTGCCAGCGGGCGGCGGAGGGAGAAACACATTTATCATATAAACCTCTTGAAGCCCTGGCTGCAACCGGAGGCATTGGTAGTGGCGCAGGCAGATGGCGTCACAGACCTGGGACCTGATCTTTCTGTGGTGGCGAAAACAGGGTCGGTACAGATTGCAGAAAATCTGACACCAACACAGAAATGTCAGGCACGGGCACTTGTGGCGGAATTTCCTGATGTGTTTTCTCCGTCCGGGGCAGACTCGAGTAGCCCACCATCACATTGAGACTGAGCGAGGCTGGTTCGCCAGAGGCCGTACCGCATACCTGGCGTAAAGGCAGGTAATAAAAGCGGAGATTGATGAGATGCTGAGACTGGGGGTAATAGAAGAGTCCCAAAGTGACTGGAACAGTCCGATTGTTTTAGTGGATAAGCCAGGCGGGTCCACTAGGTTTTGCATTGACTTCAGGCGAGTTAATGAGAAATCGAGGTTTGGCGCTTATCCCATGCCCGGGTAGATGAGTTGCTGGAGCGTCTTGGCACGGCTCATTTTATGGCGACACTGGATTTAACGAAGGGGTACTGGCAGATACCCTGACCTCAGAATCCCGAGAGAGGGCGGCGTTTTCGACTCCCTTCGGGTTATACCAATTTAGGACCATGCCTTTTGGGTTGCACGGAGCACCAGCCACTTTCCAGCGGATGATGGATCGCATTTTGCGGCCCCATCAGCAATGCGCCGCTGCTTACATAGATGGCGTGGTTATCCACAGTGAGGATTGGCGAGTCATCTGTGTAAGGTAGCGGCGGTATTACAATCCTTGCGGGAGGCTGGGCTCACTGCTAACCCAAAGAAATGTGCCATTGGGAAGAGTGAGTCGGAGTATTTGGGGTATCGGTAGAGGCGGCCAGATCAGACCGCTGATTGCTAAGGTGAAAGCCTTGGCTGACTGGCGGTCCCTACGACCAAAACCCAGGTGCGCTCTTTCCTGGGACTAGCGGGCTATTATAGGAAGTTTATTCCAAACTTCGCCACGCTTCGCTTCGCCCTTGACAGACCTCACCGGAAGGCTGCCCCAAATACGGTTCAGTGGGCGGAGCCGTGCCAGAGGGCCTTTCTCGCTCTGAAGCGAAGGCTGTGTAGCAAGCCAGTGCTGTGCAGTCCTGATTTCAGCAAGGGTTCACCCTGCAGGCGGATGCGTCAGAGACAGGTCTCGGGGCAGTGTTGTCTCAGGAGGTGCGGGAAGTGAGCACCCAGTCCTGTACATCAGCAGGAAGCTCCTTCCCGTGAAAAGAACTATAGTACCATCGAGAAGGAGTGTCTCGCAGTAAAATGGGCAGTCGAGTCACTCCGGTACTACCTCCTGGGCGACACTTCACCCTGGTGACAGATCATGCCCCTTAGCATGGCTTCACGGATGAAAAATAATAATGCCAGAATCACGCGGTGGTACTTGGCCCTGCAGCCCTATGCCTTCAGGGTTGTCCACCGAGCAGGAAAGCTCCATCTAAATGCTGATTTTTCTCTCGGGAAGGCATGGGGGTGTAGGATTTCGAATGGACCGGTGGTGCCATTCTGAGGGGAGGATATGTAACAGGGAGAGACCTGGACTGGCCGTCTGGCGCATGCGATGCTGCAGGAAGGGGCGGCAGTCCGTGGGGTCTGCCTGCCAGTCATGGCGGTGACACGGAGAGGTGGGGAAGAGAGTGTGTGTGCTTTCCCCTCTCTGAGTGGCTGGGAGGCGGGCTTTAATGGGACTGTTAGCCTATAAAGTAATGCTCTGTTGTTTCCTCAGATCTGCCCCTTTAGACTGGACCAGCGAGCAAAGCGGTCTGAGTTTGACTACCAGGGCGGGAGGATAACAGCCGTCCGAAAAGGAAACTTAAAGAAAATAATTTTAAAGAAAGAGAGGGAAAAGTGGGGAATTGTTGGGCAGCCCCAGTATTGTTGTGCAGTGAGTTGGAGACAGCAGAGTGTAGGGCCGGAGTCCGGGTCGTCTGGTAGCGGCGACTGGGGAGATCCACGCTGCGAAGTGCAGCACATTTATTTTGTAGTTTTTCCTTACTGTGTTTTATTTTCCCTGTTTCTTTTTGCCTTCTTCGTTCTTTATAATTTGTGAGCACCTGCGAGTGCGGACTGTACCTGAGTACCCTGCCGTGGTATTCCCGTTGGCTCTGGATACCATAGCTGGTAGCCAGACCACGGACCACAAGCGCCCTCTACGGGCTAAAAGAAGTCAGTGCACCCACCAGAGTAAAAATAAAACCAAGCACCTGTGTGGTGTTTTCAAATACCATTTCTGTCTCCGTGTCAGTGAATACCCGCACCCTTCCAC